>SKCR01048441.1:0-127789 GCA_019454045.1 Zanthoxylum bungeanum
TGTGGGTTGTTTTGCTCTCGGCTGGTGAGGTTTGGTTGGTTTTTGTTTGTTTTGTTTTGTATTTTGGTGGCTGCGGTTGAAGAAAGAGAGTTAGTTTTTTTGTGCTTTTTTTTTATTCACGTGTTTTGGTGTTTGTTGAATGGGTGTGTAGTTGTAGTGGTTTTGCTGATTCACCGTGTGGGTGTGTGTGTGTGGCGTGTATGTGTTTTTGAGTGGCGTGTGTGTGTTTTTGAGTGGCGTGTGTGTATTTGTGAGTGGCGTGTGTGTTCGGTGATGAGTATGTGTGTTGCTGTTGAGTGTGTGGCTTTGTTGAAAGAGTGACTCGTGTATGTGTGTTTGAAAGAGTGAGGCGTGTGTGTGTGTTTGAAAGAGTGAGTCGTGTGTGTCTTTAGGGTTTGAGAAATTGTTTTTGGTTTGTTTATGGGCTGGTATTGCCGTGATTCTCTCTAAGATTTCTCTTGGTGATTTGGTCTTCAATTTATAGTGACAAGGGATCTCCTATGTAAGGAAATAAATCATGCAAATTTGGGAGATATTCCCTTAAATTATTTAGGGAAAGAATTTTTTTAAATTTGGTGAGGAGGATATTTTAAATCTTGTTAAATTGGAAGGTGATTTGAGGGATTTTGACATGTGTTTTGCATAGGATTTTTATTTGGGAAAGCTTGGGCGTGTGGACTTTGTGTGGTGGGCCATGGACGTGTGGCATGGATGGGCCAAGGCTAAGGTTTGAAACAGAAACCGACTGAGCGAATTCGAGGCTAGCTAGCGAGTCAGAATCCAATGAGGTGCTGATTTTGGAGGTTTTCCCTTCCGACATTCGTTTCCTGCGACTTCCGCAACTTTTTAGTTATTGCCTCCATACGAGGCTCATCATTGGGCTTATGCAAAAATACAGTGCCTACAGTCGTCCCCACTTTGATGGGGCTTGTCCAGTGTGTGACAGTGACAACCCTATCAAAGTCATGATTATATTTTTACTTACCTGGTTCATCGGCCATTGCCGGACTTACCTGTTATTTTGCTGTTGGTGTGAGATGGTTCATTCGCGAACTGTTACTGGTGTGAGATAGTTCATTCCCGAACCGTTACTGGTGTGAGATGGTTCATTCCCGAACCGTTCCTGAGTGTCAGATGGTTCATTCCAGAACCTTTTCTGATGTGAGATGGTTCATTCCCGAACCCTTACTGTTGTTAGATGGTTCATTCATGAACCATTACTGGTGTGAGATAGTTCATTCCCGAATCATTACTGGTGTGAGATGGTTCATTCCCGATCCATTCCTTGTGTGAGATGGTTAATTCCCAAATCATTACTTGTGTGAGATGGTTTATTCCCGAACCATTATTGGTGTGAGATGGTTCATTCCCGAACAGTATTAAGTCGATGGCGAGGTGCTTCGACCCTGGGTTTATTCTCGAACCATCCTGACTTCATTCCCGAACTAAGTTGAGTTGATGGTGAGGTGCTTTGACCTCTGGGCTTCATTCCCGAACCATCATTGGCTTCATTCTCAAACTAAGTTGAGTTGATGGCGAGATGCTTCGACCTCTGGGCTTCATTTCCGAACCATCCTAGGCTTCATTCCCGAACTAAGTTGAGTTGATGGCGAGGTGCTTCGACCTCTGGGCTTCATTCCCGAACCATTCTGGGCTTCATTCCCGAACTAAGTTGAGTTGATGGCGAGGTGCTTCGACCTCTGGGCTTCATTCCCGAACCATCATGGGCTTCATTCCCGAACTAAGTTGAGTTGATAGTGAGGTGCTTCGACCTCAGGGCTTCATTCCCGAACCATCATGGGCTTCATTCCCGAACTAAGTTGAGTTGATGGCGAGGTTCTTCGACCTTTGGGCTTCATTCCCGAACCATCATGGCCTTCATTCCCGAACTAAGTTGAGTTGATGGTGATATGCTTCGACCTCTGGGCTTCATTCCTGAACCATCTTGGGCTTCATTCTTGAAATGTTGAGTTGATGGCGAGGTGCTTCAATCTCTGGGCTTCATTCCCGAACCATCTCTGGGTGATAACGTTTTGGTCCATCTGCGTGACTCTTTGATACATTGGGAGTTTTTTCTATGCTGATGAGGTGTTTCAACCTTAGGGATTCATTCCCAAACTGCTGATAATGTGGGCCTTGGCCCTAAGATTTTTTCCTGAACTATTGAAAATGTGGGCCTCGACCCTGAGATTCATTCCCAAAACTGTTGATAATGTGGGCCTCGACCCTGGGATTCATTCCCAAAACTGTCGAACTGATGGGGGTGAGGCATTTCACCCCCTGATTCGTCCTCATACTCGAGGCTCTTTGCTCATCTTTATTCTTAAGGTTGTTCTCCATTCCCGAAGTGCCATTCCCGGGTTGCTCGTCCTCATTCCCGAGGAGTTGCTTGTCCTCGCCGCTTTTTTTTTCTTCAAAGCTTGCAAACACAAAACAAAAATTGTGTGTATGTGACGTGTATGCGTGTATGCATGAATGCATTCCCTATTCCGATGGGTTTTCTTTGTCTTATTGGCTTGATGTCATCTTTGGTTAGGCATTCCTTGCGCTCTTTTGCTTTTGAGAAACTCTGGTCGCCCCCCTTGGCCTGCTTAAAGTTTCATTCTACCAGTTCTCTTCTGGTGATTGCTCAGTTATCTTTGGTCACATGGCTTGAGATCCCGTCGTGTCCCTTATTCGAGGGGTGGTAGACTGGTCGCCCCCAGACCTGGCTCATCATTCTGCTCTCCGCTACCCGCACCGGGTCAAGGTGGATTACGCCTTTTTGAAAGCAGCCTCATTTTTTGGGATACTGAAAATCATGTCTTCTGATTCCCAGATTTCGAAATATGTCCTCTCCCTGAGGGGTTTGCTGCCATTCTCGGCTTGTATTTTTCTCCTACTACCCCTCCGGCGATGTTTCATTTCCAATGTCTATACCTTCAGGAGGCCTTCGAAGTTTTCCTTGTTTTGCAAGTTCGTACTATCTTTTGCTTACTCCTCCCAATAGTTACATATATTATTGTCCTCAAAGGATGCACAGTAATGAAACCAGAGAACCTTCGAAATACTCGTGGAAAATCAAATTCAAGTCTTTGATTAATCATCTAAGCCAGACTCACAGTGTGTGTGTGCAAAGGTTCATTTACAGCTTGATTCCTAGGTAAGCCAACTCAATGATTTCGTTTTAAAAATTGGGATCGATGGGTCAAACCAACCTAGATGTCTCAATTATGCTCTGCAATTGCTTTTCTGTGCTAATTGTGGTATGATTTTCTTTTTCTTTTCTTTTGTCTTTCTGTTATTTTCCTTTTTTTTCTTTTTTCTTTTTTTTTCATCACGCCTACCCTTTAAGGTAGCATTTCTCCTCATGGTGGTCCTAATACTCGCCCATGGGTAGCTTCACGCTTATCGGTTATAGGTGGTTTATTTTTTTTAGAGACTTTTCTTTTATTTTCAATCATACCACACATCATAACACAAGCAAATCAGGATAGACATCTAAGCAAACGGTCATTCATCGACCTGTAATTTCTTCAACTAGTCACTTTACCGACTACTCAGGTTTTCATTGTTAAAAACCTATAATTAAGTGCTTACGAGTCTAACATAGATCAACTACTAAAAGTATCTGATAAAAGTACATTAAGAACTTTTATTATCATAAAGCAAACAAATTTTTATTTCTAGCTGAAGGCCCCCCAATGGTCCTTTTATTCTGGCTGTAAAATTTTCTTTTTTCATGCAAGAAGCCTGGTGGTTGAGAGTTTGGAAGACAAATCTTTCGGGCAGGCCAAAGTTGATCATGTAGGTGTGTGGTGGAACAGAGTGGTAGTTGGGTAGAGGGATTCTGTGTGTGTTGAGTTATTCTTTTTCTAGGTCGGGTATCTTATTGGTGTCAATGAGGTCTTGGATCTCATGCCTGCGGCGGGCACAGTTGTCAGTTTCGTGGCCTTTTTCTTGATGGAAGTGACAATATAGGTTTAGGTTGAGGTAAGGTGGCACATGGTTTGGAAGTGGTCTAGGTTCTAAGGGTTTTATGAGTCTCTGCCTGTTCAGATTTTCAAATACCTTTGACAAAGGTCTACCAAGGTTGGAGAATCGCCTGATCTGATGGCGGCGACCTCAGTAGGAGCGGGCTTGGTCTCTGAAGGCCCCCCAATGGTCCTTCTATTCTGGCCATAAAATTTTCTGTTCTCGGCTTCCTATTCCTCGATATCCATGATAGTTTCCCTTAGTTGTCGAAAGTCACTAATCATGGAGGTCATTCTCATCAGCTTATTATAAATTAAGGGCTTGTGCCCTTAATAATCATCTTAATTTGGTCATTCTCCGAGGGCCGTGTCTGCATTTTCAAGTGTTGGCTTCTCCAGCGGTCTACATAATCTTTGAAGCTCTCTTCTAGCTTCTGTTTGGTGTTTTCTAGGTCACAGAGCGACAAGTCTATCTCCAAATCCGTGACATATTGGTTCAGAAAGGTCTATGCTAATGTCCTCCAGTCATCCCTGACCTTTCTCTCTAGGCCATGAAACCATACTACAGGCACCCGTTCCAGTGACATCCCAAACATCTTCTGTACATGGCGCTTTGAAAAACCCACTGAACTCATCACTGAAACATACTTTCGGAGATGGACCCTAGGATCTCCGTTCCCATTGAACTTGGCCATGTCAGACATCTTAAACTGAGGAGGCAACTATTCTTCGAAATTCATCGCATCGTAGTCTAACATATCTTCATGTTTACCCTTCAGCTTGCGGGTAACTGACTTTACTTGTTCTCTGAGTTTCTGTAGTTCTGCCTGAGACCCGGCTACCCTTCCCGCGGCATACTCAACCATGTCATCATCAAAAATGGGGATTTCTTCGCTCACCCTATTCGGGGGCACCTCATGCCTGAATTTATTCCTCCCACACTCGTGGTAAGTCCATTTCTGCCCTAGCTATGGCCCATTTTATGTACCAATACGGGGTACACAAAATCGTTCTATTCTATGCTACAAGGGTGAACCTTGGCTACTTTAGTCGCTTTCCATCGGTAAAAGACAAAGACCGCCCATTTACAATATTGAAAAAGCCTATTATACGGATCGTGCCATTGTCTAGAAATGACGAATTGGGCCTTCAGCAATCACGGTTGTGGGGATGGACTTGGAGATATCCAAAAGTATACAAATAGGTCATAACAAGGCGTATCCTTCCTGGATGAAAGCCAGTGCGGATATCGAACTCATGCGTTTGGCATATTCGGATCATGTTTAGACTTTCTAAGCCCATCAAGATTTTCATACAAGTTGGCCCGTTATCATTTTAAAGTATTCAATCAGGTTATCGCGAGGTGTAAACTTGTCCCAGTTGAAAAGGCCCAACAGGTTTTCACTTTTACGATAAGGTGGCTAAATAACTTCAAATGATAGGGGGCCCAAACACAAGGTGGCCCATCGTCATTTTGAAAACTTTTGGCTCAAACGTTATAAGATACAAACTCATCCGAGTTTAAGTGGCCCAACAAGTTCGTAACTATGATGAGAAGTCCACATGGATCCAAATGATAATGGTCCCAAACACAAGCATATGGGTAGCTTCTATAGGACATATAACTATGGTTCATATATGGGCTTACAAGGGTATGGATAAAGGCTCCCACCGGTGAAGGGTTGCTCACAACTAGGTCTCCCCACTCAAGGGTTCGAGCGACCAAGTGAGCGCGCCTTTTTTATACCCTAGGGTACGTGCCAACGAGTGATGATGCCACATAACGATCCACCGCCTTGAGTGAAAGCGACTTCACGATACATGACACCATCGGGGTAATAAGGGTATGTAAAATATATGAGACTTGGGTTACCACAGCCAAAGCCACAAACACTACAAGGCAATATTTCGAGGCTGATTCTCTATCCCCAGTGGAGTCGCCATCTGTAGGAGCGAAGCGGGGTTTACCGCTATACCTATGATGTTCGGCGACCACGACACTGTTGGGCTCGCAGCCCGTAGAGAGTACGGAGTAGCCCACGGGGGACTAAACCGGAGAATAAAGGAATCACCACCCAGCATGAACTGGGAAATAATTTAAGGCCGCACTCACCCCTCGCAAGGGAAGACCTCAAACCGTTGGGTTCAGAATGGTCCCCTACTTATGCCAGTATAATGGACGGGTTCACACAATGGTATAACCAAGTCTTATGCAGAACATGCAAGATAATTCAAATAAACACACAAATTTGCACACCCATAAACATGAATATAAATAAAAGCAAATTAAATAAAAAATACGAGGTATGATAACAAGAATCCTAATAATCAAAAGCAAATAAAGCGTCAATAAATAAATAGCGAATAAAATGAGAGGGTTAATCACGCATATATTGGTATTTCCTAAGTGGTACATGGAGTTGTATCCCAAGTACAGACCGCACTACCGTCCATTCGGATTCGGCTACGGAATTTATGTATGGGTTTCCATCCGATATACCAAAAGGGATAACCTTTAATGCAATGCAAATAGACATAAAAAAACATGTGAAGAAATAAAATAACAATATAAGTAAATAGACAAAAAGATAAATAACACGATAAATGCGGAATAATAAAATAACAGTAAAAGTAAATTAAATGTGAAATAATAAAAAGACAAATAACAAAATAAATTCGGAATAATAAAATAAAGATAAACAATAAAATAAATGCGGAATAAGAAAATAACAATGAAAGTAAATGAATAAATGAATAAAAAAAATATAACGGAACATCAAAGAAAGATGTGACGAGAAATTTGGCCGTCTTTAATGTAGGACTTCGCATACCCGGTTGGATGTATTTCACGTCCAGCCCGGCATGCCATGTCCAGAACTATAAAATAAATATGGTAAAGGGTTCCCTTAGGTCTTACCTTTCAAGTCGATTTCTAGGAAGTGCGTTAGGCCGTCCGGAACGATTAAAACTTGATGTTTTTTTGGTTTGTTGATTCACTGTTTCTGCTTACTGTTTCGCTGTTTCTACTCGCTATTTTTACTGTTTTTTGGCTGCTATTTTTGTTATTTTTTGGATGCTATTTTTGCTGTTTTTGGGGGCTGTTGTTTGGGTGATTAGATGTTGTTTTGGGACTGATTTTCGGTGATGATGAGCTGCTGGTTTGTGGTGAGTTTGGTTCGGTTGTAGGGGTGCTTTTTGGGGCTGCTGGTTTCACGTTAATGGCTTAACTTGTGGGCTGTTTTACTCTCGGTTGGTGAGGTTTGGTTGGTTTTGGTTTGATTTGTTTTGTATTTTGGTGGCTGCGGTTGAAGAAAGGGAGTTAGTTTTTTTTTGTGCTTTTTTTGTTCAAGTGTTTTGGTATTTGTTGAATGGGTGTGTAGTTGCAGTGGTTTTGGTGATTCGCCGTGTGGGTGTGTGTGAGTGGCGTGTGTGTGTTTGTGAGTGGCGTGTGTGTGAGTGGCGTGTGTGTTTGGTGATGAGTGTGTGTGTTGTTGAGTGTGTGGCTTTGTTGAATGAGTGAGCCATGTGTGTGTGTTTGAAAGAGTGTGCAGTGTCTCTAGGGTTTGAGAAATTATTTTTGGTTTGTTTTTGGGCTGGTATTGCCGTGAGTCTCTCTAGGGTTTCTCTTGGTGATTTGGTCTTCAATTTATAGTGACAAGGGATCTCCTAAGCAAGGAAATAAATCATGCAAATTTGGGAGATATTCCCTTAAATTATTTAGGGAAAGAATTTTTATAAATTTGTTGAGGAGGATATTTTAAATCTTGTTAAATTGGAAGGTGATTTGAGGGATTTTGACATGTGTTTTGCATGAGATTTTTATTTGGGAAGGCTTGGGCGTGTGGGCTTTGTGTGGTGGGCCATCGGCGTGTGGAATGGATGGGTCGAGGCTAAGGTTTGAAACAGAAACCGACTGAGCGAATATGAGGCTAGCTAGCGAGTGAGAATCCAATGAGGTGCTGATTTTGGAGGTTTTCCCTTCTGGCATTCGTTTCCCGCGACTTCCGTAACTTTTCAAGTAGTGTCTCCAAACGAGGCTCATCATTGGGCTTATGCAAAAATATAGTGCCTACATGAAGTAAGAGGATGATGAGCCCCTAAAGAACTTTATTGAAAGATACCACAATTTAGTGCTCGAGGTCGGGGTGTATGAGTCATCGGAAGCACTGGAAAGTCTCAATGGGGCCCTTAAGGTAGGGAAGTTATGGACTCACCTGAGGGTTTAGGATGTCCCAGATTACACCACTGCCCTAGAGCTGACTAGGAAGATTGTGTTAATGGAAGAAGAATAGAAGGTCGTCCGGAAGGGGGGAATTCAAAAAGAAAAGATTGTGAGGCCGGAGTTATCTCGAAAATCGGACAAAGTGTTGAGGAACCCACCTCCGAGACAAATGGAATTCAGACCAGTGCCTCCCAGCAATGTACCGCAGGAAAAGAGGGTTCAAGCACAAGTAAATCATGTGGCCGGAGGGCCAGGATACACACCTTTGAAAAAACCATTAGCTCAGATCCTCAAGGAAATTCAAGGTATGGGCCTCCTGATGGAGCCAGATCCAAGGAAATATCCAGTGGAAAAGAAAAGTGAGCAACTCTATTGTGTGCATCATAACATGAGAGGGCACACAACGGAAGGTTGTAAGGACCTGCGGGAGCAGATGGAGAACTTAACGCAGAACGACTATATGAATGATTACATCGACCAAGGGGCTATGGCGGCCCGACAACGGTAGAGGCATAGACATATGTATACCATCGCTGGTGAGAGGACACTGGCCAGAGAGTTGAATCGGTCGAGGAAGAATTTCAGTCAGATCTGGGGACCAGAGGTATTGTCGACAGAACAGGCCCCGGGGTTCATAGAGGTCTGTCAGTCCCTGTAATGTTCACGGATGAGGATGCCCATAGGGTGAGTTTTCCCCACGACGATGCCCTGATAATCAAAGCAGTAATTGGAGGGGCCGAGGTAGATAGGATCTTGGTGGATCCAGGAGTGCGGTCGACATAATCTCTAAGGAAGCCTTGGATGACCTGGGGGTGGAATATGCCACTATGACCCAGGACGGGACTCCCATGTACGAGTTTGGGGGAGCGACAGTCGTCCTCTTGGGTAGGATACAGCTAGCCATGACGATCGGGATTTCCCCCCGCACCCGGACGATCATGATGGACTTCACAGTGGTGGACTGTATGAGAAGTTACCAGGTCATTGTAGGCTGGCCTTTCATGATGAAAACAAAGGCCGCCATGTCTTGATATTATTTGAAATTGAAGTTTCCCACCCGAGCTGGGATCGGGATAGTATGAGGAAGTCAGAAGGTAGCCAGGAGTTGTTTCGCCACCATCTCAAAAGAGACTCTTTGTGTTGAGAAATATAGCCGGAAGAGGAGAGAAAGGGAAGATGAGGAGGAAACAGTTGAGTCACTAGATCCACGGCCCGAGGATTTTGCGCAATTGGGAGCAGCTAAAGGGTTGGAGTCAGTAGAACTCTTCGGCCCAGAAAAAGTTGTAAAAGTAGGAGCGGGTTTGGAGGAAAACCTAAAGTAGGACCTGCTGAAGTTTTTGAAGCAGTATGCATAAATTTTTGCTTGGGGGCATAGTGATATGCCCGAAATAGATCCCAAATTCATCAGTTACCATTTAGCGGTGGATCCGGCTCACAAGCTGATCAAACAGAAGAGAAGAATATTCAATCAAGAACGTTGCGAGGCGGTTGGGGCCGATGTGGAAAGGTTGTTAAAGACTGGTTTTATCAGAGAGGTGAAATACCCGGAGTGGGTATCAAACGTGGTGTTAGTGAAGAAGCCCAGTGGGAAGTGGAGGATATGTGTAGACTTCTCCGATCTTAACAAGGTCTGCCCAAAGGATAGTTTCCCGCTTCCAAAGGTGGATCAGCTGGTAGATTCGATGACGTGTCATGGGCTGCTCAGTTTCATGGATGCCTTCTCAGGATATAATCAGGTCAAGATGTATCCCGAGGATGAGGAGAAAACAGCTTTTATCACAGATCGGGGGCTGTATTAAGGTGATGCCTTTCGGTTTGAAGAATACTGGGGCTACATTTCAGAGGCTGGTGAACAAATTTTTTAAGCCCCTCATTGGCAAAACCATGCAAGTATATGTTGACGACATGATAACAATAACCAAGGAACCGGAGGATCATTTGGCCCACCTCATGGGGACTTTTGAGCTGATAAGAAAGCATAATATGAGGCTGAACCCAGAGAAGTGTGCATTCGGTGTAGCATCGGAAAAGTTTCTAGGATACATGGTCAGTGTACGAGGTATAAAAGCAAACCCACAGAAGATCTGAGCAGTTTTGGAATTGAAATCTCCCAAGACGGTCAAAGAGGTGCAGAGTTTAAGGGGCCGAGTGGCTGCACTAAACCGGTTCATCTCCCTGCAACCGACAAATGTCACCCTTTTCAAGTTGATTAAGAAGGCCAAGAAGGAGGTCAGTTGGACGGAAGAGTTCGAGGAAGCCTTCATGCAGCTCAAGCAGTACTTAACTCAACCCTTGCTTTTGGCTAAACCAATCCCGGGTGAGACTTTATTCATGTACTTAGTTGTTTCTGAATATGCTGTAAGCTCAGTGCTAGTGCATGAGACCGATAAGATCCAAAGGCCGGTGTATTACATCATTAAAGCCTTCCTGGATGCAGAGACCAGATACCCGGCCCATGAACTGGTGGCTTTGTCCTTGATTACGGCGGACCGAAAGTTGCGGCCCTACTTCCAAGCTCATCCTATTGGGGTCTATACTGATCATCCTCTGAGGCAGATCTTGCATAAACCGGAGGTCTCGCATCGGTTAGTAAAGTGGTCGGTGGAATTGAGTGAGCATGATATGTCCTATTTGCCGAGAGTGGCGGTAAAAGGACAGCCTCTAGCATATTTTGTGGCCGAATTCGCAGCACCACAGATTTCGAAAGTTTCGAAGACCACGTGGGAGTTGTCAATGGATGGCTCAGTTAGTTCACAAGGCTGTGGAGCTGGGGTTGTCTTGCGAAGCAGTGATGGTGAAGAGGTGGTATATGCCCTAAGATTCGCCTTCGAGGCCACGAATAATGAGGCTGAGTATGAGGCCATTATGGCTGGTTTAAGGCTCTGCACGACGGTGGGTGTCAGGGATGTGATTGTAAAGAGCGACTCTCAACTGGCTGTCCAACAGTTAAAGGGCGAGTTCAAGCCAGAGAGCCTAACATGATGGCTTATATGGCCGAGGTGAAGAAGATGATTGGGAAAATGGATAGTGTACAATTCGAGCAGATTGGTCGAGAAAACAACCATCAGGTAGACTCGCTGGCTCGGCTGGCGTCCTCAATTAGGTCAGAGAAGCCTAGAACCATCCATTTGATCTGCGTGCAGGAAAAAAAGTGTTGGGAGGCCGGAGGTGATGGAAATAGATGCAGAAGGGAGGACCTCTTGGATGGACCCGGTTAGGAGTTACTTGGAGACTGGGAAGACACCTGAGGATAAGAATGAGGCAAGAAACTTGAAGTACCGAAGCTCGAAATTTTGCTTGGTTGAAGGAGTCTTGTACCAGCGGGGGCATACAGTGCCACTTTTGAGGTGTATTTCAACCGAGGTAGCAGATTATGTCCTCAGAGAGATTCACGAAGGAATCTGCAGGAGCCATGCCGGGGGGCAGTCAATTTCATTTAAGGCGTTGAGGCAATGGTTCTAATGGCCGACCATGCACCATGACAGAATGAAGGTAGCTTGGAAATGTGAGGGATTTCAGAAGAACGCCAACATTCGTCATCAACCTGCTGAGCAGTTGACCACTCTGGTAAGCCCCTGGCCGTTCACCCAGTGGGGGCTAGACATCATCGGGCCAATGCTAGCGGGGCGGGGACAGGCCAAGTATGCCATCGTCGCCATTGACTATTTCACCAAGTGGGTAGAGGCCAAACCCCTGTCTGCAATCACATAGAAGAAGGCAACAGATTTTGTAAAGAAGAGTATCATCTGCCGGTTCGGAATTCCCCGAGCCATCATCACTGATAATGGGAATCAATTCGACAGCAAGGGTTTCATGAAACTCTGTGAAGACCTCTGTTTGGGCCAAATTTGGTCCAGGGGTAGTTTCGTCATTTTACTTCAGACCCAATACTGGACACACCCCTGAAGCCTCCTAATCAAACCCCACAGATATAATGTCGGCCCAGGCCCGATGAACACCAACACCCATAACCGAAGGACTATCCAGAGGCCGGTCCACGTAACTCCTAAGTTCATAAACACCATACATAAATTCGACAGTTTCCAGCCTACAACGGGCAAATGCAGTGAATATCCCTCATAAAGTCGGCCGTTACCAAGACTCAACAGATGAGTAATCAAGTGCACACCCTCATATAGGTATATAAGAAAGAAGGCCCCACGAAGAGAGGGGGGCTCTCCAGAATTCATATAATCACCATCCTACCGCCTCACGGCATCACATGGGGATCAAGGTAGTCTCTAGCCTTGCTATTCCATTACTTACAGCTCGTCTTCCCTAATTGACTTGAGCGTCGGAGTGCCCCCGGCACCCACCACACCGGTGGGCAGTACTCCCGCTCACTCTACATCTTTGTTTTGCAGGATCGCTAGCGCCCCATCCCTATAAATTCCTCGATTGTGGACCTCGGGCGAAAACCAGTTAAGTGTGCTTGGGCGAGAGCAGTACTAAGATGGGTGACCTCTTGGGAAGTCCTCGTGTTCCACCCCCAAGTAAACAACTTGCCTTCGTGGCAAATGGCGAGGGAGTTGCGGCTACCGGCAACAACTGAACGGACTTGATAAGGCTCGAGAGATTTGGCGACGCAAACCCATTCTTTGTCTTCGTTGTTTCCTATTCCCAATTGTCTGTCTTCTCCTGACACGACACTTTGCGGTAGATGCCCTTGTTATAGTGGCGGGTTCTTGACACGACACTTTGTGGTAGATGCCTTGGTTATGGTGGCAGCATGCGTGTGGCTTACTGGTGGAGGCAAGTTGGTAGGCTCAGCTTGCTCGCGTATCCAGCTTGAAAGGTAGCTTCCCAGGAGATGTGGGACAAAATTTTGCATGCAGGGGCTGTAGGCTTCTTGTATTCTTCATTTAAGCTTGCAGCGTGGGCTTTGGTTCCACCTTTCTTTTCTCTTTTGCTTTGGGCTTGCCTCATGGACTTAGAGGGAGGAAATACTAATGGCTTCAAGCAAACATGGGCCTATAGTACATGTAATATATTCTTCAAGAATATTTATTCATGTATTTGGTCTAAACTTTACAATACTGTGCGCATGTGGCTGGACGTGGCAGCATGGACTTTGACACAACCTTTGAATCGACCGATTTAGACAACCGATTTAGACAAAACACCCTTTGTTATAAGATGTCACCATATGGTCCACTCAACAAAATTTGCAGTATAATGTATGGACAAAGGGTCACATTTGACACGACAGAAATGAGAGAATTAAATATATAAAATAGCCAATAGACATCAACTCACATCCTGTCGAATGGAGCTATTGAATCTTGAAAAACCATAATTTGCCCCAGAGAACATACATGCCATATTACTTCATATACTTCCATACGCATGGACAACAGCTAGCCCATCTGACAAAAAAATCCATTCGAAAAAGCCTCCATGAAGACATGGACTTTCCTCCGTCCATACGACATGTCGAATGAAAATAACTCCTGAACCCTCATCTGGTTCAGTCGATCGGGGACATCCCCCATGGACTCTTGTCGAGTCAAATTTAGACATGGACTTTCCTCAGTCTATACAACATGTCGAACGAAAGTAACTCCTGAACCCTCATCTGGTTCAGTCGACCGGGGACATCCCCCATGGACTCATGTCGAGTCAAGTTGTAGACATGGATTACACATGTCGTATGAATTATACATTCCTAGACTCATCAAGTCCAGCCGACCGGGGACATCCCCCATGGACTCATGTCGAGTCAAGTCGTAGACATGGATTACACATGTCGTGTGACTAATAACTTCCTGGTCTCATCAAGTCCAGTCGACTGGGGACATCCCCCATGGACTCATGTCGAGTCAAGTTGTAGACATGGATTACACATGTCGTATGAATTATACATTCCTAGACTCATCAAGTCCAGCCGACCGGGGACATCCCCCATGGACTCATGTCGAGTCAAGTCGTAGACATGGATTACACATGTCGTGTGACTAATAACTTCCTGGTCTCATCAAGTCCAGCCGACCGGGGACATCCCCCATGGACTCATGTCGAGTCAAGTCGTAGACATGGATTACACATGTCGTGTGACTATAACTTCCTGGTCTCATCAAGTCCAGCCAACCGGGGACATCCCCCATGGACTCATGTCGAGTCAAGTCGTAGAAATGGATTACACATGTCGTGTGACTAATAACTTCCTGGTCTCATCAAGTCCAGTCGACTGGGGACATCCCTCATAGACTCGTGCCGAGTCAAGTTATAGACATGGAATACACATGTCATATGACTTATATCTTCCTGGACTCATCAAGTCCAGTCGACCGGGGACACCCCCCATTGACTCATGTCGAGTCAAGTTATAGACATGGAATACACATGTCGTATGACTTATATCTTCCTGGACTCATCAAGTCCAGTCGACCGGGGACACCCCCCACTGACTCATGACGAGTCAAGTTGTAGACATGGATTACACATGTCGTATAAATTATACCTTTCTGGACTCATCAAGTCCAGTCGACCGGGGACATCTCCCATAGACTCATGTCGAGTCAAGCCGTAGACATGGATTACACATGTCGTATAAATTATACCTTCCTGGACTCATCAAGTCCAGTCGACCGGGGACATCCCCCATAGACTCATGTCGAGTCAAGTTGTAGACATGGATTACACATGTCGTATGAATTATACATTCCTAGACTCATCAAGTCCAGTCGACCAGAGACATCTCCCATGGACTCATGTCGAGTCAAGTTGTAGACATGGGATACACATGTCGTATGACTGATATACTGACCTTCATCAGGTCCAAACGATTGGGTACTTCCCTAATGGCTCTTGTAGACTCAAGTTGATAACTTGACATTCGTTTGGTTCAATTAGTAGGCAGCATCAACGCACAGCTACATAATATGGCCTCGTCCCAGGTGACACATGCGTCAAGTACTCTCCAAGCCAATGACTCTTGACTTAGAGAGTAGGGGACAAACTGTTTGGGCCAAATTTGGTCCAGGGGTAGTTTCGTCATTTTACTTCAGACCCAATACTGGACACACCCCTGAAGCCTCCTAATCAAACCCCACAGATATAATGTCGGCCCAGGCCCGATGAACACCAACACCCATAACCGAAGGACTATCCAGAGGCTGGTCCACGTAACTCCTAAGTTCATAAACACCATACATAAATTCGACAGTTTCCAGCCTACAACGGGCAAATGCAGTGAATATCCCTCATAAAGTCGGCCGTTACCAAGACTCAACAGACGAGTAATCAAGTGCACACCCTCATATAGGTATATAAGAAAGAAGGCCCCACGAAGAGAGGGGGGCTCTCCAGAATTCATATAATCACCATCCTACCGCCCTCACGGCATCACATGGGGATCAAGGTAGTCTCTAGCCTTGCTATTCCATTACTTACAGCTCGTCTTCCCTAATTGACTTGAGCGTCGGAGTGCCCCCGGCACCCACCACACCGGTGGGCAGTACTCCCGCTCACTCTACATCTTTGTTTTGCAGGATCGCTAGCGCCCCATCCCTATAAATTCTCGATTGTGGACCTCGGGCGAAAACCAGCGTCTACAACCTCCAGATTGCCTTGGGATTTGCTTCACTTGTTCATCCCAAATCTAACGGACAAGTCGAGGCTACCAATAAAATAATCAAGGCAAATCTAAAGGCCCGGCTCGGATCTTGTAAAGGGTTTTGGGTCGAAGAGTTACCGGAAGTATTATGGGCGCACCGAACAACCTACAAGGAAACTCATTTTTCTTTGGCTTATGGGTGTGAAGTAGTAATTCCGGCAGAGATCAGGATGATCACGTACAGGGTCCGACATTTTGAGGTCGAACAAAACGAATAGCTCATCAGGAATCATCTCGACCTGGTCGAAGAAAAACGGGATAAGTCGGCTATGAGAGCGGCTGTCTATCAGTAGAGAATGACTCATTTTTACGAAAAGAAAGTTCAGGCTCGATCATTCATCCCTAGAGATTTGGTTTTGAGGAGGGTCACTTTGAATACCCGAATACCCGAAGAAGGTTCATTGGGCGCCAAATGGGAAGGGCTGTATAGAGTGGTGGAGATAGTAAGACCGAGTACCTATCTTTTGGAGCAGTTGGACGGTATCTGGCTCAAGAAGTCCTGGAACGCCGAGATGTTGAGGAAATATTTCCAATATACCTTTTCTTCGAACTGCAAAGTCATTGGACGACCCGATCATGATCGAAAAATTATTGTAGAGTCTCTCTTGAGATGACCCATAAAGAGTTGTAAGAAGGGCAATAGATACCATGAATATGAACATGACTCTCTCTTTTGAATTTTAAAGCTTGTCCACATTACTTGTTTAATAATTGAATGAGAAAGCCGTGTTCAATATTATTGGGATGTGCTCGAAGCGAAGGGGTGATCGGTAGACAGGAAGGGCACCAAGCCCGTGGCACGCCAATCCCGGGTGTCATTATCAAACCCTCGGGTGGAAGTGTTCCAACCTGACTCCTTCCACATTTGAGGATACAGAACGTACTATGGGATGAGGTACATGTGGGAAAAGCGCGAACCCATCACGGCACGCCAATCCCGGGTGTCATTATCAAACCCCGGAGGCCGGAGCGTTACTACCCAATGACTCGCATATTTGAGGAAATAGCTCGGGTAAACCGGACCCATTGAGGTTTTTTCCCTTACGAGTTGGCTAGTGAATCCCGTTGAGAACCATCTCGGAGCACAAGGCATTGGGACGGCTGAATGACCTCCATGACCATTGTGGTCTCGGGTAAATCAGACCCAGTGAGGTTTCTTCCTCTGCGAGTCGGCTGGTGAGTCCCGTTGAGAAACACCCAAGAGATGGCGCACACGGGGTGTCTTCTTCCCTCGTGGGGTATCTGCCTAACCGCCTCGGATCAGGAGAAGAATGGCACAGGGAGGTTCTTCCCTCAGGGTCTCGGCCGCTCACCAATCCGTAGCATGGCTAGCCGGGACGCTGAATTGTAAGATTCATGATTGTATTTTGGGAGGCACCAGACAGGACGCTGCCTCGGGGCACCCGAGTTGTTATTCTTTTCGGGTTTGTGTGGAGTATGTGCTAAGTCACCTCCATTTTGTTAACTTTATCTTGTTCCATTTTTGTTTTTCGCCGATGCCCGGCAATGGGACGCCCGCGCCAGAATCCAAAGAGCCTCAAAAGTTGAAAATCTTCCCTCGAATAAGTCTCAGATGTTCCACCAGCTCGGGGCTAGATTCGTTCCGAGGATGTTTTGTTCCACCTGCTCGAGCCTGGATTCGTTCCGCGGATGTTTTGTTCCACTTGCTCGGGGCTGGATTCATTCCGCCGATGCTTTATTCCACCTGCTCGGGGCTGGATTCGTTCCGCCGCTGCTTTGTTCCATCTGCTCAGGGCTAGATTCGTTCCGCCGATGCTTTGTTCCATCTGCTCGGGGCTGGACTCATTCCGCCGAGGCTATTCATCTCTCCAACCTCGGGGTCGGGTTACATCCCACCGAGTGCCTATTTTCGGCTTGAGGACGGAGCATATGAAGATATCAGGGATGACCTGAGTTGGCGTCAGAGTAGTTTACTATATGATTCCTAAGGCCAACCACCTAGTGGCTGATCAGCACACTTCTGATTTTTCTAGTTCTCGGCACCAACTTGTACACTCGTTGGAACCAAGAACTATGAGACAGATATTGATGGGGATTTCTGCAACTAAGTTTTTTGAATAGTTCGGCAAGGGCAAAGAAGGAACTTCCCATTTTTTGAGGATCAGATGTACATATATATTGGTCAGTTCTCGGACGATAAGAGAGTCCAGGAACTTCTTTCTCGGATTTGGTACAGATTTCAGAAACCGACGACATCAGAACCGAGGCCGACTACGGTAGACCGGAGGCTCGATTTGGTTTTATCTTACCTCTTGGAACAAGTTGATGAGCTCATATTAGGGGTGGCAATTTGGGTCAAGATTCGTTTATTCGTTCAATTCGATTCGCTTTAAAACGAATACGGGTTTGGAAAAATGGATTCGTTTAATAAATGGGTCAATTCGATTCGATTCGTTTATTAAACGAATCGAATACCAATTTAAGCTCATTAATTCGTTTATAATTCGTTTTATTATTTTTATTTACTAGTTCTTATTAATTTTCAATTAAGATTCGATAAATTATAGCTAATTATCATAGAAAATGTAATATTTTTTATATTTGGTAAGATATTTTTAGTAAATATATTAATTACATATTTCATATGTATATATTTATAAAGAATTAATGTAAATCAAGTGTGGTAAATTATTTTATTAAATAATATCATTGACTAATCGAATAAACGAATATTTGTATTCGATTCGTTTAATAAATTAATCGAATATGAATCCTGATATTATGATTCGTTTAATAAACAAATCGAATACGAATCCATCACATTTTGATTCGATTCGTTTAGGATTCGATTCAAATTCGATTCGTTGATTCGTTTTGCCACCCTAGCTCATATATTATGGATCGGGGCGGGAGCAGTCGAGGTGTTTGACAAGTTTATTGGCCGACGTCTTATAACCAACGCGTGACCAGGATAGTTTGGACTTTTCACCCTGAAGCCGACTTTCGTATTTAAGATCTTACAGGCTGTCATCATTAATGAAAAGGCGTGACAGTGTACTTTTACGACGTGATGTGACGGGAAATCAGAGGGTAGACTTTGCTTTCGGCGATGGCAGATGGGGAAGAGAGCTTGTCAAATCGTCGGAAACCTGCAGTGCTGGCGTTATAAAGATATGGGAACAGTATTGTATATCTATTAGTATATAAGGAGATGGTGATATCATTTGTAAGGGTTGGAAAGCTTTTCATTCTAAGTGCATTACTTGTAATAAACTCAAAGAACGACCGACAGCTCGGTTATTGTTAGACCTGTCCTTAAACAGGTCGGTAGAGCTCGGTTTGGTAATAAACAACCCCATCTATTTTGTGCCAGTGGACGTAGGCTGGACTAGCTCCGTCGAACCACGTTAAACGCTTTTTGTCGATTTTTGTGTTTGCCTTGTCTTTTGCTGTATTTGCATTTGGTTTCCCCCAACCAAACAAATTCAAGATTGAATGAGGATTGTCTCGGGAGAGTTATCTTGAAAATACTTCTGGGACGGAAATCACCCGTCAACATGTTCAAAACTAGGAGGTAGATTAGCAAACAAATCCACCATTAGTCTGATGCTGATACCAGATGCATTAGTGAGCATCACATAACCTTTTTTCTTTGATCAGACTGCATCTTATTTGCAATAAAACATCAAAATCCTTCAACGAAAATAAATCAACTTGAGCAGCAACTCCAGCCACAAGATCACACAAACCCGGATGAAAAAAATCCCAAATTCCACTAACAAAAAAAATACCCAGAAAGAAAAACACACTAAACCGTCACTAAAATGCCAAGATCGCAAGGAAACAGACAACCCTAGTCTTTAAAGAAGTGATTTTGCGGCAAAAGCAACAAATGTTTTGAACCAAAATAAGGACCCAAATGCTAAATGCTAAATCTTTATTTTTTCCCTTTCACCAAAAAGGAATCAAATAAAGTTAATACTTGAAACACAGTTGTGGCCAAAAATTATGGCGGAGGAGTCTAAATGTAGCTGGAAAATAGAGATTAACGATCAAGTTTAATTTTTTCAGCTTGTGAGAAAACAGATGGGTATATAAAAATAGAGAGATTTTTTTTTTTTGAGAACTTAAACTTCTTCGTTTGATCAGAGGAAGAGAAGAAGAATAATAATGGAAGCGCTTCTGCTTTTTTGGAAAGTGCTTTTGATGTTTTGGATTAAGTTAAAAAAGCTTTTTTTTTTTTTTTGTTTGGTGAAGCAGAGAGAGAAAAAGAAGGGACGAAATGAGATTTTATGAATCCCAAGAAAAGCTAAAGCTACAGAGCAAATGAGAGAAAAATGAGACAATGGGGGCCAGGTAGAGAGCAATGGTTTCACGATTGCGATAAAAGGGCAAAAAGGAATGGCTTCTATCTCTTTGAAGGAGAAATATTCACAAGAAGTGCACAAGTCTCAACAAAGGTGTAGCATTCTTTTAACACAATAAAAGCCTATTTAATTGTTTTTTTTTTTTTTAACTTAAACAATCATAATAACTTGATTTTTTTAACTTCTCCAAAATAACTTCTTGTAACTCCTCAAAATTTTAAAATCAATTTTAAAATTCATTAAAAACTAACAATCCCTAACTTGAATTTTAATAAAATATTTTCATCGAGCAATATAATTTAAGGTCGTGCATAAATAAAGGTGTCTATCGACTTGAACATTTACATAGTGTTGACGATTCATATTATACTATAGTAACTCGTAGTTTTGAACTCTATCTCTGACAACGTTACACACACAAACCTTTCAGGGTGAAGTTGAAAAGCCCGAGCATTACGGTCGTGCTTGTATATCCCAGTATAATGAATGCCCTAGAAACTTTTGCCCAAAATTTCATAAGAAACGGCCACACTTCTACATTCATATAGGTATATCTATCAAGAGTACTCATGTAGCTAGGTACTCTACTCTACATAGAGATAAAACACATTAAGAGTTAAGTATAACCCATCCTTACATCGCTTCAGAATATCACGCTCTCATAATGGAACTCACAAATAAGATAATAGCATGATTCATCATCACTTCATGACTTGTTATTACCCATTGAACCTATTTCTTGGGATCTCCAGTCTATTAGGTTGGTTACCATCACTAGTGACCGTCTAATAGCAATAATCTCATTCTTTTCTAAGTATTGAATATCTTCTCTCTTGCTTGTCCTTTTATCAAAAGATCAGCTAAGTTACCATCTGTTTGTACATGATCCATTATTACAGCTCCATAATGTTAGACATTATGTCCCATAGCGTCACTGTTTGTAAATGATATTGTATTATTGTACAAAATTAACTATGTGATAATGAAATTGCCTTTTGCCGTTTTGTAATTTTATTTACTTTGATATATAAATGGCAAAAGTCCATATGATTAGTACTGGATTGAGATGATATGAGACAGTATCAATCCATAAAGGTTTAATCATTAAATATCCCTAGCCGTAGTATTATCGAGACTGGACATCGATAATGCGGAATAGGCTAGTATTGCGCTTGTGCACGTTGTGAGGGCACAACGGCATAGTTCTCATATATTTAAGTATTGGATACTTATGCAAGTGCGATAGGAGGTTGTGTTTTACCGATGGTACGGAAAACAGCTTCGCTCTGGATAGACCCCGCGGAATCCCATTGGTAGTATGTCTATGTGTCTATGGGAGGCCGCATCAGGGTAGGTGTATATGGTCTTAACCTGAGACTTACATCGCTAGTACTTGCGACAATCGGTAAACTTTGGTTTTGGTGGTTGGGGACCTTAACCGGTTCTGTGTACACCTCTTCTGGGTTTATCGAGAAGCGTAGTGTACTGGATGTGATGTCAAGATGGAAGTATCGCTTCAGACATATGGAGGTGATGATCATGCAGGGCACAGAACTAGTACTCTATAAAAGGTTGCAACCGTCGGGACAATATGACCAGGTCAGGATTGTCCGATTTAAAGAGACTAGTTGCTTGATGTCCGATATATGTTTCGTACGGGGCAGACACATCTCCAGCCCTAGGCCTAGCATGTGATCATCCGATACTGGATCGATATACGCAATACTACGGTATACTACGCTTGATACAGATCTTATATTCCTATAAGAATATTTCTGGAGAATTGGGTAGGCATGGCGCTTTGCTAGAAGCCAACCTTGTCTTGTAAATCGGTAAAGACGTAGTACGAGGTACGTACGTGTTCGGATTATCCGACGACCGTATTTACTGCCAAAATATCCGGAGATCTCTTGGGTCGCTTCCTGAAGATTCACCTATGATATTTGATTCGACTTAATTAATCTTGGATTAATTGCGGAGAAACTTTATCTTGATAAAGTGCCTAATTTAGAGAGAGAACGATTAATTTGGAATTAATCGATAAAATTATTGTATTCGATATAATAATCGAAATTCGATTTCGACGCGAAATTAAAATTAGATTTTAATTCGGGCATACGAGTTAATTTAGAATTAATTCGTTAGCGACGTAAATGATAATTTCGCCAGGCGCAATTATTTATTTAAATTCGGTTTAATTAACGTCGCGACGTAAGCTCGGTATTTCGGAAATATCGAACCCGAACGCGTGAATGGACGTGGGCCCACTTTCATTGGGAAGTGTGGGGCCCACATGACACTTGTCATTATATGCATTATTTAATTGATAAGGCATTGCATGGTGATAGTGTGCATTACACTCTAATGCATTGCATGGAGTTTGAGTGTTTGACACTCTAAGCCATTGCATGGTTTGTGTCATAGATTTATTATTAATTTAATAAAATTATGGCATAAATATAAATTGATTTTTGGTAAAACAAAATCAATTACACAAAACTCTTTCTCTCTCAAATTTCTTCACATTGCCGTGAACTCCATGGAAGGACAAGGAAGATTTGATCTTCTATTCTCCATTTTTGCTAGCACAAGCAAGGGATCAAAAGAGGTGATAGGGAAACCATCAAAGAGCTTGGAATACAAAAGCTTGGAGCTTCAAGTCTTCTTCCTCCTCTTGGCCGAATCTTCCAACACTTGGAGCTTCCACCATTTGATCATCTTCTTCATCACATAGCTTTGTAAGTATGATTCCGCCATGCTTCAAGTCTTATATATATATTCATTTATAGTATTTCACATGCTTAATCTTTGTTTGGGACATATTATAGAAACCAACACATAAGAGAGATATTCTCTAACTGTACTGTGTATTTGCATTCTCTTAATGTTATAATAACAGTTCTGAATATTTACAACAGTCGTGGTACTATCACAACGGATTAAGACAACTGGTATCGGTCTCTCCCATAAAGAGATATCTAGTAGCAAACTTCTTAATCAAGCTGCTTCTTCACTAGCAGATGCTAGTGCTATCATCTCAGACTCCAGGAAATATATCCGCTGGTAGCCTTTGAATCGGAAAACTACCGATAATATAATTGTAGGTTCATTGTCCTTTTCAGATGCCTTATAACCCTCTCAATAGCATGTCAATGGTCATAATAGGTCTTCTAGTAAATCTACATAGTAATCCTACGACATATGTAATGTCAGGTCTAGTGTAAGCATAAACATAACTTCAACTATCAATATTGTTCGCATACTCAGATTGTCTAACACTGTCACCAGCGTTCTTGAACAAATTTACACTAGAGTCATAAGAAATACATGCAAATTTATTGTTAGATTCCCTATTTCCTGACTTAGTAATTTAATTCCGAGAATTGCACTAGTTTCTTCTAAGTTTTTCATGACAAATTTAAAGAGAACATAGACTTTAACAAAATTAACAACATGTATATTGAAAAATAAGCTTATCAATATATAAAAATTTCACATGTTGTTTTCAAATATTATAATAAATGTATTTGTCACTTTCAATCACTTTAAAACCATGAGTAAAATATTAGAGATAGAACCCCCATTATTTTCATTTATTATTGGAGGTCGAGCCCCCACTATTTCTTAATATTAAAGAAATTTTCTTTCATAAAAATAATAGTCTCATATAAATCATAAAATCTATATGTTTAGGTATAACGTCATACCAAAAGTTCTAGGTTCTCAATCCTTCCATATTTCATAAAATATAATTTAAATTCCACATCACCAATTCCAGTAGCTATAGTGGTGTGTGGAATCACCCATCAACATTTTCTTATGTACAACTTCTACATAGGACTCCAACAGAGCATAATCATAGTAGACATGGTGGAAAATATCAGTGCCTACCTACCATCCCTCGGATCTACCAACCATGTTGATCTCAAAGATCGTAGTAACAAGTTTGTATTCGGTAAGGTTCGCTTTTGGAGCAGAACTCTTTAACCGGCAGTTTCGGGCAAGGTGCCATGGTTTGCCATAGTTGTAGCATTTGAACTAACTATTGTCATTTCTTGAGGGAGGTTAGTGTCCGTTATGGTTATTCCAGTTTTGGTGATTATGGTTCTTGTTGTTCCTAGGGTCATGATCATTCATATTGAAGTAAATATCAGTTATGCATATATTTAAGACAGTCTTAATGTTTCACTTCAATACTGACATTCTTAAAAAGACCAACTAATACAACCAAAATTATTCATGTTTTCAAGAACAACATATTGTAATCCAAAATCATTCAAATCGGTGAATACATGTCCAATTCATTAGAGGAAATGTATTCCAAAAAGTTTATCAACTAATACTCACATGATAAGTTTAAAAAATTTTCGGAATAGGATCTTGAACTGTTAACCTCAAAAATTTATATATTGATTCATGTTCTAGCAGCATTGAAAAATTTAAATAAAAAGTTAATAGCTATCAATTACATCATAAATGTATTTCAAAATTTTATTGGAGCTTCTTGAAATTGTTGGCAATTCTAAAAAATTCTCGCTATAAATTATCAACCCTCTCACCATTGCATATTCTAGAAGTTCAACAGCTTCATCAACCTTACCATCCCTACATGACCCACTAATCAAAATATTATATGTAATAATATCGGGCTCACAACCACTCGTAATCATCAATCTAAAAATCTCTTTAGCGCTCACATTTAGCATAAATGATTTTATTAATATTACATACACGAACATTCATATTCAAATCTCTCTCTTTCATTTCCCTAACAAGCCCATCAATTCCTTTAAAATTCATTTTGATGTAGAATTTACTTATAATTGTACCACAAGAACTGTAACAAATATAAAATAAGTAGACATGACAGATCGATACGTCTTAAAATTGTTGAAATAATTTTCAAAAAACAAGAAAAAAATTATCGTTCACCACGAAATTAAAAACGAAAGTGGGTTGAGTCGCGGACTAGGTCGCTCTCTTTAAGACGTTTCGCGGCTCTGCCCAGAAAGTGTACTTGCAGTTATTCGGTCTCGACGTTCCCAAGATAAAACAAGCCCATAAAACACTATGTCTCAATCGGTTAGCACAACACGATTGGTATGCTGACACTCAAAAAATTATTTGCTCGGAATCTTCACTCAAAAACAACAAGAGTAGATAATCCATCAGCCCTTATAGAATGTTCAAAACTAGAGATGGCAATTTCGCCCACAAACCCGCAAAAATCCACCCACAATGGGTAGGATTTGGCAAATACTTAAGCAGGTTTGGTAATTTAAAAAAAAACCCGTTGCGAGTTTGGTAATTAAGCAAAGGGTATCCGCTACCCGCAAGCTTAATTTTTTATTTTATATCTTTAGGGTAAAAAAATCCCTCATATAAAATGACTCACTAACTTACAATTTTGGAATTGCTCTCTTTTAATATTTTTGAATTACTTTTAGTAATGGTTCAATAATTTTGATGATATGAATTTAACATAATGAAAGATATTCAGCTAGTGATTCATGTATTTAATTGTGATAATATGAATTTGACATTATGTTATAAATATTTTAAACTTTTATTTATGTTCCCTAATTTGTAAACTATCAAATACTTTTTTTTGTATGTTATGAAAAAGTATCAATATTTAATTAAAAAATTTTATTATTAATAGCATAAAGGAATTCAATATTTTAAAAACCCGCAAAAAATCCGCTGGGTACCAGTGCGGGTTTGGTAATTTATTTTTATATGCTGGTGCGGATTTGGTAATGAAAATTAAAACTCGCAACGGCTATAATGCGGGTTTGGTAATGAAAATTAAAACCCGCAACGGGTATGATGCGGGTTTTGTAATTTATTTACATATGCGGGTGCAGATTTGATAATGGCAAACCCGCACCAAATCCTACCCACTGCCATCCGTATTCAAAACTACGAGGTAGATAAGCAAACAAATCCACCATTACTGCATCTTATTTGCAATAAAACATCAAAATCCTTCAACGAAAATAAATCAGCTTGAGCAGCAACTCCAGCCACAAGATCACACAAACCCAGATGAAAAAATTCCAAATTCCACTAACAAAAAAAATACCCAGATAGAAAAATACACTAAATAGTCACTAAAATGACAAGATCTCAAGGAAAGCTGATGATAGCAGTAAACAGACAACCCTAGTCTTTAAAGAAGTGATTTTGCAGCAAAAGCAATAAAATTTTTTGAACCAAAATAAGGACCCAAATGCTAAATGCTAAATCTTTATTTTTTCCTTTTCACCAAAAATGAATCAAATAAAGTTAATACTTGAAACACAGTTGTGGCCAAAAATTATGGCGGTTGAGTCTAAATGTAGCGGGAAAATAGAGATTAACGATCAAGTTTAATTTTTTCAGCTTGTGAGAAAACAAATGGGTATACAAAATCAGAGAGGTTTTTTATTTATTTATTTATTTATTTGAGAACCTAAAACTTCTTCGTTTGATCAGAGGAAGAGAATAAGAATAATAATGTAATATATTCTGTTTTTTTGGAAAGTGCTTTTGATGTTTTGGATCAAGTTAAAAAAGATTTTTTTGTGAAGCATAGAGAGAATAAGAAGGGACGAAATGAGATTTTATGAATCCCGAGAAGAAGATAAAGCTACAGAGCAAATGAGAGAAGAATGAGACGATGGGGGCTAGGTAGGGAATAATGGTTTCCCGATTTTGATAAGGGGGCAAAGAAGAATGACTTCTCTTTTTAAGGAGAAATATTCGTAGGAAGTGCATGTCTCAACAAAGGTGTAATATCCTTTTAAACAAAGGTGTAACATCCTTTTAACACAATAAAGCATATAAATTGTGTTTTTTTGTAACTTAGACAATCATAATAACTTGATTTTTTTAACTTCTCCAAAACATTAAAAGCAATTTTAAAATTCATTAAAAACTAACAATGAATAATAACACATTTACGACAACAATCTTAAGAACTTATTAGCTTGCATGTGTTGTTAACTCTGTTTTTGCATGTTTTAATGTTCCTCTTCTTGGAAAATGTGTCATGTTCATGAAAATTATGTAAGGGTGTTCGAACGCCCGATAAACGCATAAAGAAAAACCTTATATTTCACAGTTTTGTTCGAAAGCGTCTTTACACTCGAACGCAAGTCCCCTAGAAAAGTTCGTTCGAACGAGTTATCAAACGCTGCCTGAACTTGAACTCTCTAGAAAGTTTCGTTCGAACGACTGAACGAATGTGACACTAATGCAAGTCACATATGAGAAATTTCAGATTTAGAATAATAATATAGACTTAGATTAATCTATAAATTTCATATATACATATATATATATATATATAATATATATATATATATATTAACTTGATAATTATCATATGATATATATGTTTTAGTTATGAAATTTGGTAATATAGAATTTATGCTTAGAATAATATTAACTTAGTAAAATCATATACTGAATTTCTGTAAACTTGGTAGTATATGTTTTAGATAATATTAGGTTGTTCAATTATCACATGCATACACCTAGTAGATTATGTGATAAAGTTGGAATTATTTAATATTTGTTGCATTCTTGGTTGAGAGTTAAAGTGTAGTTATACACAAGTAATTCCATCCAAACTTGATTGAATTTATATATACATATTTATATATATTTAAAATTTGTTGTAGTTGAAATTTAAAGTGTAAACACTAAATATTGAATACCTAAGATTTTCTATTGAGAAAGTTTTTAAGGAAATTTTGTCACCAAGGCGATAAGAGCCTAAGTAAGTAGAGATTTAAGTGGTTACACCGGACCCCCCGGTCCTCTAGGAATTTTCCTTTATGCACCTATCATAAGAAACTTTTAATCACAAATTCAAGGACTTGTATTATTTGGCACTTCAATCCAAAATAATAACAAGTAGAATTTTTAGTGTAACACATAAACACGATCATAAAGTTGATCTTTGTGTGATATGTCTTGTGTAAAACTTTAAGTTACACATAGCTAGTGGAAATATCAATACCGGTCACACATAGAGAAACCAGATAAGTTTGGTGGAGCAAACTTCAAACATTGGTAGAGTAAAATGTTGTTCTACCTGACAACACTACAGTTGGCTAAATATCTCAAGGAAGATCCTCCGGGTCTTGTGGAGGGAGAAACATAAATAGCCAAACAACTGCGAGCTGAGACATGGTCGTAAGTCGACTGATTATGCAAAAAACTACCTCTTAGGAGGACTGGATAATACCTTGTATAATGTGTACCAATGCATGACTTCTGTGAAGATTCTCTGGGAATCTCTTGAGAAGAAGTACAAAACAGAGGATGTCGAACAAAAGAAATTTATCGAGGGTAAGTTCCTGGACTATAAAATGGTAGATTCAATGACGGTAATGTCTCAGTTGAATGAACTACAGTTGTTCATTCACGAAATATTGGATGAGAGAATGAAACTCTGCGAGACGTTTTAAGTTACCACAATTATTGAGAAGTTACCTCCATCATGAAAGGACTTCAGGAGCTATCTGAAATACAAAAAGAAGCAGATGAGTCTTGAAGACCTTGGAGTTCAATTGAGGATCGAAGAGGACAATAGGAAGTCCGAGAATGCTAGCTACAAGACTATGAAGTCTAAGGCCAACATCGTCGAGGGTGGAAAGGATAACAGAAATAGAAGGTGGAGCTAATTCTTCCCAAGTAAACAAGAAGTTCAAGGGGAAGTGCTATATTAATGGGAAAAAAGGTCACATGGCAAATGACTGCAGAAATAAGAAGTCTCAGGTCAATGGCAAGAAAAAGAAAATGAGGCCCATGTCATCGAGGATGAGCTGCTAACTGATGAGATCTCATAGTTGAACCTCTCAGCAATTATAACCGAAGACAACTCGATTAGGAATTCGAGAGAATTGTGGGTAGACACGGGGGCTACTCGTCATATTTATGTTGACAATAAAATATTTTCCTCATATCAAAAGGTCGATGGTGGTGATCATCTGACAATTGGAAACTCGTCTACATCTAGAGTGGTTGGACAAGGAACAGTGGTTCTGAAAATGACATATGGGAAATAGATTACATTGAAGAATATTTTGCATGTTCCTGAATTCAGAAGAACTTAGTTTCAGGTTCACTCCTTAGCAATATTTTCCTCCTGTATTTATTTTTGACAAGTTTGTACTGACAAAAAATGATGTCTATGTAGGAAAATGATACCTCACTGATGGCCTTTTCAAGTTCAATGTAATGACTGTCAATCGACACAGTACTAATAATAATAAAGTAACATCTTCTACTTATATTATTGAGTCAAATGTATGGCATGAGAGATTGTGGCATGTTAATTATGATACAATGCGTAAATTAATTAACATAGACCTTATACCTAAATTTAAAATTGATAACCAACATAAATATGAAGCATGTGTTGAAGCAAAAATGAATAGAACATCATTTCATTCCATAGAATGAATTTTTAAATCCTTGGAACTTATACACACCGGTGTGTGTGATATGATTGTTGTGCAAACAAGAGGCGGTAAAAAGTATTTTGTCTCTTTTATTGATGATAGCATAAGATTTTATTATGTTTATTTATTGAGGAGCAAATATGAAGCTATTGAGAGCTTTATACACTATTAGAACGAAGTTGAAAATCAACTTGACAAAGAAAATCAAAAGAATCAGAAATGATAAGGGAGGTGAATAAATGTCACCATTCGGTGAATATTGTTCCAACCATAGAATTCTTCATGAAACTATTGCTTATTATTCACCTCAATAAAATAGGATTGCGGAACGCAAAAACTGAACGTTGAAGGAATTGATGAATGTCATGTTAACAAACTCTGGTTTACCCCATAACTTGTAGAGGGAAGCCTTGTTTTCCGCCAATTACGTTCTAAATAAGTTACCTTATAGAAGATTGGATAAGACACCATATAAATTTGGAAAGGTCACACACCTTCTTACAAATATCTGAAATTCCGGATGTGTCTCGCCAAAGTGATGGTTCTTAAACCTAAGAAGGTGAGAATAGGACCAAAAACTGTTGATTGTATATTCATTGGATATGCTCACAACAGTAGTACGTATCAATTCTTAGTACATAAGTCTGCAACTTCTGACATCAATCCAAATATGATAATTGAGTTAATGAATGCGACATTCTTTGAAGAGACATTTCCTGTAAAGAAAAACAGAGAATAAAGTCTCTCTAAAGAACCATTGATACTTCTATTAGTAGTGATCAAGTTAACCAAGAATCATATCAACATGAAAATATTGAGGAAAATTAACCTAGACGTGGTAAAAGAGCAAGAACATCTAAATGATTTGGACCTGATTTTCTGACATACCTATTATAAAATGAGCCTCAAAGTTATAAAGAAGCAATGTCTTCTTCAGAGGCATCTTTGTGGAAAGAGGCTATCAATAGCGAGATTTATTCTATCTTTCAAAACCATACATGGGAGTTAGTTGATCTTCCTCCATGTTGCAAGCCACTAGGCTACAAATAGATTTTCAAATGGAAGATGAAGCCAGATGGATCAATAGATAAATACAAGGCAAGACTTGTCATAAAAGGTTATAGACAAAAAGAAGGTCTTGATTACTTTGATACCAATTCACCTGTGACCCGTATCACTTCAATAAGAATACTTATAGCCATAGCAACTACATTTAGTATTGAAATATATAAAATGGATGTAAAGACAACATTCTTAAATAATGAATTAGATGAGGAGATTTACATGGAACAATAAGAAGGTTTTAATGTTCCTGGACAAGAACACAAGATGTGCAAACTTGTAAAATCCTTATACGGATTAAAATAAGCACCTAAACAATGACATGAGAAATTTGACAAAGAAATATTGTCAAGTGGATTCTAATGATAAGTGTGTATACACTAAATTAACTCAAAAGGATATGTCATTGTGTCTCTCTATATATATGATATGCTAATAATTGGTAGCAATAATGAGATGATTCAGTCTACCAAGAAAGTATTGACCATCAAATTTGACATGAAAGATTTAGGGGTAGCTGACTTGATCCTAGTAATTAAGATTTCCAGAACATCAGAGGGATACATATTATCTCAGGCTCATTATGTTGAGATAATCTTTGAGAAATATAACAAAGAAGATCTAAACGTGGCTAGAACTCATGTGGACCTAACTTTTTATTTATCAAAGAATACTGGTTCGGGCATATCGCAATTAGAGTATTTGAGAATCATCAGAAGTCTGATGCCTATTACAAATTGCACCCATTGAAATATCTCTCAAGCTGTAAACATGCTTAGTAGATATATGAGTAATCCAAGACATAACCACTGGAAAGCTATACTAAGAGTTTTGAGGTATCTGAGAGAAACTTCAAAATATGGAATGTATTATACGAGATATCCTATTGTTCTAGAGGGATACCACGATGCTAAATGGATATCTGATATAGTGGATTCAAAATCCAAGAATGGATTTATTTTCACACTTGGTGGTGCAGTTGATAAGCAGTAAATATATCAATATTTACCGTCCATTTGACTTAATATTTTGTATAGTTTCTTGAGTTTCGTGAATATTTTAATGTGTTTTATGTATTTTGTAGATAAATAAGGTTTCAGGACTCACTGGAATCAAATTGGGGCCAAAACAGTGAAAAATGGACAAAAGGACAAATCATCATTTTGGCATCGCGACGTGCAATACTTCTGCATTGCGACCGTTAACGTGCGCCGGACACGTGTCATCATCATATGCTACCGATAATACACATCATTGCTGACATAAGCATCACGACGTGCATAACCTTACGCGTCGTGACGTCGAGCCAATAATTCTGCCAACAGACACTTGTCATCATCTCTGAAAACTACGTGCCACAATCAACAATTAACGGTGCATCGCGACGCGCAAAGTTTATATATTATGATTAGGGAGATATCTAAAATAGAAGTAATAAAAGTAGATCCTCTAACCCCCATCATTTTCTTTATTGCTTTATTTACCTTTTTAATTTCCAAGCTTTACTTTATGTCATTTACTTTATTTAAACTTTTACTATTCCTAGATATGTGTTGTAACTAATTATCATATATAGGGTTGTGATGAATTCCAATACCATTTGTTTATAAAGGGGTTATTTTGTGTCTTGGGGTTATATAAATGTTTATTTATTAAGTCTTAAGTTTAATGTTTCTTGTTAACTGGCCATTAATAAGATTGATGTGGTAAACTTAAAATGAACTTGACAAAGGGATTTTAGGTTTCAGCCTTAGACTTAATAGCCCACGATCTCCCTTAAGGATTAGATACCCCTTAATAGATTTCCTTCCAAGATATACATATACCTGTCGGGCGGGGGTAGCCACAATTAGAAATTAATCTTAATAAATTCATGTAACTTGGTTAACATAGACATATAATTAATTGGGTTATACTGGGTATTTGCATCTGACCATCGACAGAGGCTTTTGTATATGTTCGTGTTCCAAGTTAATAAACCAATATATTGTAAAAAATGAGACAACCACTTCATCTTTAAAAGATATTGGAAGGATTCACAACCCTAGATAGTTTTATAATATTGAATTTTCCTTTAATTTACTTTCGCGCTATTTTATTTACTTGTTTTAGTTTATAAATCACCATCCAATCAACAATCAAATCTATTAGATACTCGTAAATATTTAACGTCATAAATTAATAAGCATAGGTATTAAATCCTCGTGGGATCGATATATTTTATACTACTTGAGCAATACGTGCTCTTGGGTTACGTGAGTGATTTCACCGATCAAGTTTTTGGCACCATTACCGGGGACTTATTTATCTTTTACTATTAATTTTGGGGTTAGATACCTTTACTTATGTCTAATTTAATTTTACTTATTATTTTTATTTTCTTGTGTTTCAGGTTCTTAGACACTACATGAGAAGAACCAGAAGTTTTAAATTCGTCTGCTTGACCCAGAAATTGAAAGAACAATCAGACAGTTGAGAAGAGAAATGCGTGAAGGTCAAGAAGCACTCATCAACATGGAACCTAAATCGGTAAAGGTTGCACCACCAATTCCCATTCGAGACAGAACTATTTCGGTGGTTGATGGCTTCATTTCATGTATTGTACTTCCTCCCTTACCAGCAAATGCATGTGACATCAAAACATGCATTCAGATGATACAGCAATCAGTGCAGTTTGTGGGGAATGCAATTGAAGATCCTAATGCCCACATCAGCAACTTTCTGGAAGTTTGTGACACATTCAATTACAATCGAGCGGAGAAGAAGCAATGAGACAGCGTGTATTCCCATATTCCTTCGAAGACAGAGCTAAGACTTGCCTACATTCACTACCAGCATGTTCTATCACAACTTGGAACACTCTAGCCACCAAATTCCTTGCAAAGTACTTTCCCCCAGCCAGAACTGCAAAGTTGAGGAATGACATCACATTCTTTGTACAACAAGATTTAGAATTCCTCCGTGAAGCTTGGGAAAGATACAAATATTTGCTCAGAAAATGTCCACACCATGAGATTACAAAGTGGCTACAAGTCCAAACCTTCTACAATGGATGCTGATGATAACCACAATTGACGCTGCTGATGGAGGAGCTTTAATGGAAAAAGGAAAAGATCATGCCTGAGACTTAATTGAAGAAATGGCCAACAACAATTCCTTGTGGCAAACAGAAAGGAGCATGATTCAACGAATTGCTGGAATTTATGAAGTTGGAGCCAACACAGCAATGAATGCCAAACTGGATCTGATTTGTAAAAATCTAGAAACTCTTAACATAAATGTTAATGTTGGATCTACAAGTTCACCATATGGAGGAGCACCAGAGGCAGAATCATACAACCAACATGATGAGACGGCGAATTATGTCAACAATTTCAACAAACAGATGAACAATCCATATTCCAACACTTACAACCCAGGGTGGAGGAATCATCCCAATTTCGCATGGAACAACAATTCAAGGCAAAAGAACAATCCACCACCAGGATTCCAACAGCAAAACAAGGGCCAGAAGTATGAAAAGAGGCCAAAAATTGAAGATATGCTTACAGAGATGTTTAAAAAGCTAGACGCAAAATACAACTCTCAAGCAGCCAAATATGATGCTATGTTTCAATCCCAAGCAGCATTAATTCAAAGTCAAGTAGCATCTTTGAAAACACTGGAGAATCAAATGGGACAACTGGCCAATACTCAGAGTTACAGACCGCAAGGTACCATTCCTAGCAACACAGAACCAAATCCAAGGAACTGAGGGAATGAGCAATGTCAAGCCATTACTTTGAAAAATGGTACTGAAATCAATAAAGATGTTGGAGTCAAGGCATCCACTGAGGAAGTTTGAAAAGAAAGAAGCGAAGCAGAACCACAGATGGATGAAAGAGAAGCAAAAGCAAATGATTAAGAAAGATTCACTCCACCTTCACCTTTTCCACAGCGTCTTCAGAAAAGTAAACTAGAAAAGCAGTTTGCTCGATTCTTGGAGATCTTCAAAAACCTGCATATCAACATTTCATTTGCAGAAGCGTTGGAACAAATGCCCAGCTATGTCAAATTTATGAAAGACATTCTATCACGAAAGCGGAGATTGGGAGATTACGAGACAATAGCATTAACAGATGAATGCAACGCCATCATTCAGAGAAAGCTTCCCCCAAAATTGAAAGATCCTGGCAGTTTCACCATCCCTTGCACCATAGGCGAACATTACATCTGTAAGGCTTTGTGTGATTTAGGTTCCAGCATTAACTTGATGCATTTGTCTATTTACAGGAAACTGCAAATTAGAGAAGCAATGCCCACCTCAGTTACTCTGCAGCTTGCTGATAGATCGCTCACATTTCCAAGAGGTGCTGTGGAAGATGTATTGGTTAAAGTCGACAAATTCATTTTCCCTACAGATTTCATTATCCTTGACATGGAAGAAGACAAAGATGTACCTATCATCCTCGGGAGACCATTCTTGGCTACAGGTCGAACTGTTATTGATGTACAAAAAGGAGAACTAACCATGAAAGTGCAGGATGAAGAAGTTACATTCAATGTTTTCAAAGCCATGAAATTCCCAAATGATGAAAATGAGGAGGAATGTTTTATAATTGATGTTATAGATAGTATCATCCAGGATACTGATGCAATGCAACTTTCCATGGATAAACTTGAAGCTTGCATCACCAACATGACTGACAGCGAGCTAGATGATGAAATTCTGGAATGTATCAACTATCTTGACAGACCCTTTCGCTTCAAATCGACACCACATGTGGATAGTTTGGAACTACCGAAAAAGTAGTGAATCAAGCCTTCGATTGAAGAACCACCACAGCTGGAACTAATGCTACTTCCGAGCCATCTCAGGTATGCATTCTTAGAAAACTCTTTTGATTTACCTGTGATTATTTCTTCATCGCTAACATTGGAGCAAGAAGATAATTTGCTGAGAGTGTTACGAGAACACAAGAAAGCCATTGGCTGGACTATAGTAGACATTCGAGACATTAGTCCATCATTTTACATGCATAAAATTCTGATGAACGACGAGTACAAAGCCACAGTGAAGCATCAACGGAGACTAAATCCAATCCTGAAGGAGGTCTTGAAGAAAGAAATTATAAAATGGTTGGATGTCAGCATCATTTACCCCATCTTTGACAGCACTTGGGTGAGTCCTATGCAATGTTTGCCAAAGAAATATGGAATAACTGTAGTCACAAATGAAAAGAACGAGCTGATTCCAACAAGAATGTGACTAGATGGAGAGTAAGCATGGACTACAGGAAACTGAACAAAGCAACAAGGAAATATCATTTTCCGCTGCCATTCATTGACCAGATGCTAGATAGATTGGCGTGACATGAGTTCTATTATTTTTTGGATGGATACTCGGGGTACAATCAGATTGCCATCGCCCCAGAAGATCAGAAGAAAACCACTTTTACATGCATGTATGTTACCTTTACTTTCCGTAGGATGTTATTTGGACTATGTAATACTCCTGCCACATTTCAATGTTGCATGATGGCCATCTTCTCAAACATGCTAGAACAAAGTATGAAGATTTTCATGGATGATTTTTCTGTGTTTGGAGACTCGTTCGACCACTGCTTGCAAAATCAGGAAAAATGTGTTACAAAGGTGCGAAGATACCAACCTGGTACTCAATAGGGAGAAATGCCACTTCATGGTGCAAGAAGGCATTGTCCTGGGACATCAGATCTCACAAAAGGGAATCAAGGTAGACAAAGCAAAGATCGAGACAATTGAAAAACTACCTCTACCATCATCTGTAAAAGGGATTCGGAGTTTTCTCGGACATGTAGGCTTTTACAGGAGATTTATCAAAGACTTCTCTAAGATTGCTAAACCTCTATGTAATCTTTTAGAGAAAGATGTGCCTTTCAACTTCACCAAAGAATGCCATGAAGCTTTTGAGATCTTGAAACAAAAGCTGGTCTCTGCCCCCATCATAGTAGCACCAGACTGAACCCTTCCATTTGAGGTGATGTGCGATGCTAGTGATTTTACTGTAGGTGCAGTTTTGGGACAACGCAAAGCAAAATTTTTTCACAACATTTACTACTCCAGCAGAACTTTAAATGAATCACAACTAAACTACACAACAACTGAAAATGAGCTGCTTGCAGTTGTGTTTGCTTTTGATAAATTCTGCTCTTATCTGTTGGGTCCCAAAGTGGTGGTCTCACAGATCATTCAGCAATCAAATATCTGATCGTTAAGAAATATGCCAAACCCAGATTAATCTGATGGGTGCTTATACTGTAAGAATTTGACGTGGAGATCCGAGACAGGAAAGGGACATAGAACCAAGTGGCAGATCACTTATCGAGGCTCGAGAATGGAGAAACAGCTGGTAATGAACTGACAATCAAAGAAACCTTTCCAGATAAACAGTTGTTTGCCATGAAACAGCAAGATGTCCTTTGGTATGCTGACTATGTAAACTACATAGTATCGGGAAAATGGACGTTGGAATGGACTCATCAGCAACAAAAGAAGTTCTTCAAAGAAGTCAAGCACTATGTCTGGGATAAGCTGTACCTATTCAAACGCTGTGTTGATCAATTACTAAGACATTGTGTCCCACATGAGGAGGTCAATAGTGTCTTGCAGCATTGTCATTCATCACCATACGGCGGACACTTCAGCGGAAATAAAACTGCAGCCAAAGTCCTACAATCAGGTTTGTTCTGGCCTACTCTGTTTAAAGATGCTTACTTAATTGATCTTCAATGTGAGAGGTGCTAGAGAACGGGAAATATTTCAAGGAGAAATGAAGGACCTCTGCAAAATATTCTGAAAGTGGAGATATTTGATGTATGTAGGATTGATTTTATGGGACCCTTTGTTCCATCATTCAGAAACCTTTACATACTAGTTATATTAGACTACGTCTCTAAATGGGTTGAAGCGACGACACTGCCGTCAAATGATTCAAAAGTAGTGATAAAATTCATTAAAAAGAATATTTTCACTACTTCGGAATACCTCGGGCAATTATTAGTGATGGTGGCACACACTTCTACAACAGATACTTCGATGCATTCCTATCTAAATACAGAGTTACTCATAAAGTTGCCACTGTCTATCATCCCCAGTCAAATGGACAGGTTGAAGTTTCAAATAGAGAGATCAAAATTTTTTTGGAGATGACCATTGGATCAACAAGGAGGGACTGGTCTACAAAACTAGATGACGCATTATGGGCCTACCGGACATCTTACAAAACACCTATTGCTATGTCCCCATATCGAATGGTGTTTGGGAAAGCATGCCATCTACCAGTGGAACTTGAGCATAAAGCGTACTGGGCACTAAAGAAGTTAAATCTTGATCCACAAGCAGCATGAGGGAAAAGGCTCCACCAACTCAACGAATTGGAGGAATTTCGCCTGCAGGCTTATGAGAATGCCAGACTGTACAAAGAAAAGACCAAGAAATGTCATGATCGAAAAATAGTGCGCAGAAAATTGAAACCAGGGTAGAAGGTGTTGTTATACAATTCACGATTGAAAATTTTCCCTGGAAAGCTGAAATCAAGGTGGTCAGGTCCATTTTTGATTACCCAAGTTTTACCCTATGGAGCCGTTGAGTTGCTTGATCCCAAATCCAATGATACATTCAAAGTTAACAGCCAGCATGTTAAGTACTACTGGGGAGAATCATTTGAGCGATAAAAGAAAGTGTCACACTGTCAGATCTAGCCTAACGTTCGGGCAGTCATGTTTAGCTGACGACGTTAAACTTAGTGCGAGCAGAGAGGAAACCCATGAAATTTGTGTATATATTAAGATTTGGTGTGCTTTATTTTTGTGTCTTTAATTTTTGTAGGTTAAGTCACATTTCAGGATGGAAGAAGTTCTCTCAAATCTTCATAAGCAATTTCCTTCTCTCCCTCAAAACTCTCTGATGAAAGTCTACAAAGCTCGCTTGGAACGAATGAGATTACTGATGATCAAAGGTATTCCTAATGACATTCGTTGGTTAATTGAAGCACATGTCCGATTGGCAGGTGAATCCTCTGACTCTTTTATTTCATATCTGTCTGGTTTAGGAAAAAACACCAATGCAAAGAAAAGAAGAGCTAAAAGAATGGGTGTTTGCTATAAATGTGCATGCATGACATGTAATACTCGTTGTCGTTCTTTAGGAATAATGTCTGATAACTGTGAAGATAAAATTAATTTCATTAGGGATGGCTTGAGTAAGGAGTCTTTAGATGACATATCATTGACTCTTGAGACGCATCCCAATGGATATGTGCATCACACAATTCACATGTTATATACACAGTTTCGAAAAGAAAGACAACAATTAAGTCTCGGGAATTTGACTTTAAAAGACCATGTTTTCCATTTTATAAGAAAATTGGATGAGAAGCTTGTCCCTGACACATAGACGTCATTCAAGCGGTTACTTCTTGTAAATATTATTATCTCTTTGTATTTATCTAATAATTGTGATTTAATTTGTTATTTTCTTTTATTTTCTCCGACAAGATCCAGACTTTTTGACTTTCATGATATATTTTTCTGTTTACTTAACAATTGTCATTTGGCAGATTCTAGTGCTATTATCACTCACCCTTTTTCAGGTTCTATAAATTCAGCTCGTTATTATACTCTTGAAGACATCCAGATTTGAGAAGGAAATACATAAAAAAAATAATAATAATGGAAGTAGCTTCAAGAAGACGAGTTGTAAATATATGTGTGTTTTGCGGTACCAGTGTTGGTTTTAAACCATAATTCGTTGCGGCAGCACAAGAATTGGGTAGAGTCATAGCTGAAAGGAATATGCACTTAGTATATGGCGGTGGCAATCTTGGACTAATGGGGTATGTTTCAAAGGTTGTACAGGAAGGAGGTAGTCAAGTTCTGGGAATCATCCCAAAAACTTTGGCAGAGGCGAATCTTATAGGACCATCAAACGGAGATGAATGCATCGTGCCAGGTATGTTTGAACGACTGGTGGAAATGATTAACCATGCTGATGCTTTTATTGTTTTGCCAGGTGGCTTGGGCACGATGGAGGAAATTTTTACAGTTTAACGTTGATGGATTTTATGATTTTCTTTGTATGTTTCTTGATGATTCCCGGAGAAATGGTTTTGTGTCAAAACTTGTAAAAGATATCCTCTTCACTGCCATAACTGCCCATGATTTAATTGACTAAATTTTAGCCTTTGAACCACAAATTGACCCTATCTTTTCCAAGATAAACTGGTCTGATAATGATCGTGGTAAGAAGCGTTGGATAAATCTGGATCTTAACATTTAGTTTTCTTTTTAAGATGTAGAATTTCAGCTAATCAGGTACTATTCTCTAAACTCTTATTCTATTTTTTTTAGACATTGGGGACAATGTCTCAATCAGGTTTGGGGGAGGGAAATAGTTCATTAGTATCTTTTTTATATTTTTTTCATTGTGTTGTTTTTGCTTGGTTTTTAGTCAAAAATTTTCAAAAAAAATTCAAAGAAATTAAAAAATTAAAAAAAAAATAAAAAATATTTTGTGTTTTTAATTTGACTAATCAGGTGAAATTGAGACAAGTTAATTTCCACTCCTGATACGTATCTCAACCTAATTCGTAACAAGTTAATTTTTGTTTATTTCCTTTTGAATTATTTAATTTGTGAATTCTTCATAATACTAACTAAATTGGATTTTTCATATGCTCAGTTGACATGTATTATCAACATGCATGGTAACATACAACCATGAGTTGTAATTGAAAAGTTTGTAATATTCAGTGCTATAGTTTAATTGGAAAAAACATCTAAAAAAGCGATGGAATAAAAAAAAACATCTAAAATCCGAGTAATTAAGTCCGAATGAGTGTTTTAACATCTAGTGCCCTAAACCAACCGGTTTGGGAGTCACTGGCCCAAAGCTCGATACATGGATTAAAGATGTTATAAAAAAAGAGAAAGATATCTGAAATCATAGTAATTAAGTCCGTAGGGGTTTTTTAACACCTAGTGCCCTAAAGCCAACTGGCTTGAGAGTCACTGACCTAAAGTTCATTACATGGATTGAAGATATTCTAAATACAAAAAAAAAAAAAAAAATCAGAAAAAAAAATTCCATTGCTAAAAATGTGTGAATTCTGCTAAAAAAATTGCATTGCTAAAAAAGTATGAATTTTGATATAACTTTAAGACAAAAATATTACTCTATTTTCAACTATACTTATGAATATTGTGGGCACAATGAGCTGATTAATCCTTGTTGGTTGTGTAAATGGAGAATGGTAAAAATAATCGGAGAATTTACTTATTTGGTAATTTAGAATGAAAGAAAACAACCACTAACTTGGATAAGAAGTTTCACTTGTTTAGTCACTAACTTGTTTATTCTCTTTTGTCTTTTTGCTTTTGTGTGCATTAGATTGACGTTTGTGGGTATCGTCATTGTAAGCCCTCATGAGACTACAACTCGTCCACTAGGGACACCTAGGGGTTTAAAGGCTTGTTGTATACGCTAAATGCATCTGTGATCCCTATGAACGTGGCTTAGTTTAATTCTATTTTAAGTTGTTTATTGTATTTATTTTGTTGTTTTGCTCGAGGACTAGTAAAATGTTAGGTTTGAGGGTGTGATAAGCGGTAAATATATCAAGATTTACCGTCCATTTGACTTAATATTTTATATAGTTTCTTGAGTTTTGCATATATTTTGATGTGTTTTGTGTATTTTATAGATAAATAAGGTTTCAGGACTCACTGAAATCAAATTGGGGCCAAAACAACGAAAAACAGACAAAAATGGTAAAATCGTCATTTTGGCGTCGTGATGGGCAATACCTCTACGTCGCGACTGCTAACGTGTGCCGGACAAGTGTCATCATCACATGCTGCCGATAATACACGTCATTGCTGATGTCAGCGTCGCGACGTGCACAACCTTACGTGTCGCGACGCCGATCCAATAATTCTACCGACAGACACGTGTCATCATCTCCGGAAACCACGTGCCATATGTCAACAATTAACGGCTCGTTGTGACACGCAATGTTCCACGAGTCACGATGCGAAGGACCAAAATTTGCCTATAACTTGAGGCCAAAATCAGAATTCCAATTCATACCTTCTTTTTAGGATTTCCTTAAGAATACTAAGAAGATTGTATCTTATTTTTTTTTATTTACAGCTTTCCATATTTAATTTTTTATTTTACGCAATAGTTTTTTCTTTACTTTACTTTTCAGTGTTTATTTTTACTTTTCAGTATGAGGAGGTAACTCCCCTCTTCTGGGGTGAAAGGTTAAGCTTTTATTACTAATATTTATATTAATCTCCCTTAATTATAATATGTAAACTATTTAAAACCTGACTTAATGGGATACCGCCTTTATGGTCGGTTGGACTTAAATTAAATTGATTTTAACCTAACTAAATTGGATACCGCCTTTATGGTTGGTTGGAATTAATCATAAATCTGACTTAATTAGGATACCGCCTATATGGTCGGTTGGTAATGTCATGCAAAGTTTATATATTATGATTAGAGAGACATCTAAAATAGATGTAATAAAAGTGGATCCTCTAACCCCCATCATTTTCTTTATTGCTTTATTTACCTTTTTAATTTCCAAGCTTTACTTTATGCTATTTACTTTATTTAAACTTTTACTAGTCCTAGATATGTGTTGTAACTAATTATCATATCTGGGGTTGTGATGAATTCCAATATCACCGGTTAATAAAGGGGTTATTTTGTGTCTTGGGTTATATAAAGGTTTACTTATTAAGTCTTAAGCTTAATGTTTCTTGTTAACTGGCCATTAATAAGATTGATATGGTAAACTTAAAATGAACTTGACGAATGGATTTTAGGTTTCGGCCTTAGACTTAATAGTCCACGATCTCCCTTAAGGATTAGATACCCCTTAATAGATTTCCTTCCAGGATAGACATATACCTGTTGGGCGGGGGTAGCCACAATTGGAACTTAATCTTAATAAATTCAGGTAACTTGGTTAACATAGACATATAATTAATTGGGTTATACTGGGTATTTGCATCTGACCATCGACAGAGGCTTTTGCATATGTTCGTGTTCCAGGTTAATAATGTAAGAGTTCAATTCAAGTCCCAAGATCAACAAATCATGCACAAAAACCGCATATGAACACATCAAAGGAGGTGCGGAATATACTCACATTGATGGGTTTGATGCTAGGAAGAACACAAGCTGCGTTTTCATCCTCCATTGAGCTCGGCAGTAGCTTTCCTTGACAGTGGGCTGCTCGGTTTGGACTGGTTGGACTCCACCATTTTCGGCCATGCATGGACTCCATTGAAGCTCCAAGCTTCAAGCTTTCCAAGCTCAAAGAATCACTTCCCTATCACCTATGTATGCCTCCTAGAGTGTGCTAGCACTTATCATCTTCTTAGATTTGCTTCTCAAAAATTCGGTGGAACCCAGAATTTTGAAGAACAAGAATCGGTTTCCAAAACCGTGAGGGAGAAGAAGAGAAAAAGAGAGGGAGAGAAAGTTCACGTGAAACCGTGAAAGATAAGAGAGAAAAGGCAAATGGTTTTTTACTTATATTTATATTTTATTTCCAAAATAAAATCAAATACAAAAGCCTTTTCATTTACCAAGTACAAAAGTCAAAAAAAGCAAAAGGCTTTCATCATTTCAATTTACTTTAAGTCACATCACATCACTTTAATAAAGTGACATGTTGTCAAGTCACATCACTCAAAGTGACAATTGATTTGATAATTGACGCGACTAACGATTTGACGCTTGATGTGACTCGCGTGCCGCGCTCGAATTCGAAATGCGAATGCGCTTGCAATCACTCTCGGGTTCGCTAATTCCAAATTAACGAATTTTCCGTCGCGTCGTAATTAAATGATTACGCCCAGCGAAATCATTATTCACGTCGCTAACGAATTAATTCTAAATTAATTCGTTCGCCCGAATTAAAATCTAATTTTAATTCCGCGTCAAAATCCAATTTCGATTAATATATCGAATATATTAATTTTACCGATTAATTCCAAATTAATCGTTCTCTCTCTTTAACGATATTTTATCCGAGATAAAATATCTCCGTAATTAATCCCAGATTAATTTTCTCTCTCATCGAATTAATCCCATATTAATTCTATCTCTCTCTACTAATTAATCCCAGATTAATCAAAGTGCGAGTCATACGTCATCGGTGAATCTTCAGGAACCGACCCATGAGATCTCCGGATATGTTGGCAGTAAATACGATCGTCGGACTGTCCGAACACGTAAGTACCTCGTACTACGTTTATATCGATTTACAAGACAAGGTTGGCTTCTAGCAAAGCGCCATGCCTACCCAATTCTCCAGAAATATTCTTACAGGAATATATAGATCTGTATCAAGCGTAGTATACCGTAGTATTGTGTATATTGGCCCAGTATCGGATAGTCACGTGCTAGGGCTGGGGCTGGATAAGTGTCTGCCCCGTCCGAAGCACATGTCGGATGTCTGGTAACATAGTCTCTGTAATCGGATATTTATGACCTGGTCATAATATCCCGATGGTTGCGCAACACTTAAGAGCACTAGTACCGTATCCTGCGTGACATCATCTCCAATATGACTGAAGTGACACTTCCGTCTTGACATCACACCCAATACACTACGACTCTCTGATAAACCCAGAAGTGGTGTACACAGAACCGGTTAAAGCCCCCTACCACCAAGACCAAAGTTTATCGATTATCGTAAGTATTAGCGGTGCAAGTCTCAGGTTAAGACTATACACACCTACCTTGATTTCGGCCTCCCATAGACACATAGTCATAATACCAATGAGATTCCGAGGGGTCTATCCAGAGTGAAGCTGTTTCCCGTACCATCGGTGAAACACGACCTCCTATCGCACTTGCATAAGTATCCAATACTTATATATATGAGAACTATGTCGTTGTGCCCTCACAACGGACACAAGTGCAATACTAGCCTATTCCGCATTATCGATGTCCAGTCTCGATAATACTACGGCTAGGGATATTTAATGATTAATCCTTTGTGGACTGATACTGTCTCATATCATCTCAATCCAGGAACTAATCATAGGGACCTCTCTTCATTTATATATCTATGGTGATCTAATCACAAATGATGAGAGTGCAATTTCCTTATTACATAGTTAATTTGCTACAACAACACAATGATCTGTGCAAATAGTGACGCTATGGGTCATATTATCCAACAATCTCCCACTTGGCACATAGCCAGTCACTCGAGTGTCTAACACCCGAACTATGTACAATTCGCTCAAATTGCTGAGGAAAGGTTTTCGTCATCGGATTTGCTTAATTATCGTTTGACGCGATTTACACGATCATCACATCGCCACGATGTATGATCCGAACGAATCAGATGATATAGAAGTATGTATCTGGATCGTCGATGAGACCTTTAATTCTTTAGCCTGTGCTGACGCCTAGCTCAGATGTTAACAGAACTATATCTAATCTAATTAGATTTATTATCGATCCAAATGGCTTCTATTGCTGCCTCAGCTGCAGCAATAATCCGCATTTGTTGTTAATTCGGCAACAATTATCTTGCTCGGAAGATTTCCAGCTCACTGTCCCAGTGTTCAAACTTTATAGTACCGTAGTATTTAATTGTTCGAAAACTTGCAGTAGTGATCCCAGTCACTTCAAGTTCTCCTTCTCCATAGTTTAAGACAACATCTTTAGTCTCTAAGATACTAACAGATGTCCTTAACTTCAATCCAGTGACTATCACTTGGATTGACCTGATTGTGACTCCATATGCTCGAAGCGTATGAGACACCAATACAAGTACATTTTAAATGTACAATTTCTCAGAGAGTGTTACCAACTCCAAATCTAGCCCAATAGATCTTTATTCCTTGAATAAAGTTGTTACTCCCAGAATTCTACGGAGAATTTCTATGAAAGCCAAGCTTTCACCGATTGTTTTATGGGAATTTCATTGTCAAGTAGTGACATATTATTATTATTTTACATGACATTCATGTCAGTGCACTCCTCCACTAACCTCCTTATATACACAAGAATTATTTCGTTTTGAGTCAAATCATAAACCATTATGACTATTTCAAAACGGTAGTTCCAAGAACCTTATGCTTGCTTCAATCCAAACATGGATCGAATAACCGTAAACCTTGTTTGTCGGTTATACAAAATCGTCAGGATGTTGCAAGCATCCTCCAAAAGGTTTCCTTTTCAGGAAAGCGATTTTGATCTGCAACTGACACATTTCATAAATGAAATATGCAGTTATCAACAAGCATCTTCAAAATGGATTTACCATGGCAACAGGTAAAAGGTTGAACCGTTATTAACACAATATTGATAACGATACCTTTCCGTCAAAAGCCCTGCTTTGCACGTTGGTATGTTGCCTTCCAGTTTGTCTTCCTTGAAGACGTTTAATGTACCATAGGCGAAATGCCTTGTGGTACAACAACTAGTATCCAAAATAGTTGTTAAACATGGAATCCATTCCGGACTCATGGCACTTTGCCATAACAGAGAGTCGATACCTCGTATCACTTCCTCTAAACGTAGTCGGATGGTACACCTCCATAAGATTGACATCTTAATGAGGTTAGATCAGAAACCCATACCCTAGGTTGTTTTCTGACTCTATCCGATCTACGAAGTTTCTTGTGTATTTGAAGATTAATGGTATAGATTCATCATAGATGAATTGTTTGTGTTCCATTAAGGACTTCGTGCTATGAATAGTATTACTCCGATTTTCATCGAGTATCACTATCCTCCCACTGACCACTGCATATCGGTATTTCACTCAGGAAAAACCGCATGGTGAGCAACAATCACATTGTTCTCATGTGAGATTTATAAGTACTATACTTATGGTTTCTTTTCAGGATAACCTATATTGGCACTTATCCAATTTGGGTTCTAGTTTGGTATCATCCAAACGTTATGCCTAGCATATACCCAAATTATCAGGAATGAGAAACCTTGTTTCTTCCCTGTTCATATCCTATATGATATCTGTCAAACAGATTTATATGGAACCTTATTCTAAATAAGTTTTGCACTGTTAATACATATCCTGTTGAAGGAAACAGTAGCTCAGAGCGACTCGCGAAAAACCTAATCATGTCCAACAAAACTTGGTTTTTTAGTTCTGACACACCGTCTATTGACGTGTCTCGGGAGGAGTCCTCATATGAAAGAATATCGTACTCTTTCATGTACGTATGAAACTTACTGCTTAAGTATTTACCAATACGGTCTTACCGTAGCGGCATAATACTACAGCCGATCTGTTTGTATACTTCGTGTCGAAACTCAAAGTTTCGTATTTGTGTTCTTCAAAAGAAACACATAACCATAACGTGATGCCTCATCCGTTAAGGTCACGAAATATTCATGTACACATCTAGCCAAGCTAGATATGGGCCCACTTATTTCACCATGAATAGGGCTAACAGATCGGTGGCACTTACACTATTACCTAGTAAATAGTATTTTAGGTACTTTACCTAGAAACTAGATTCGAGAGACCTTATTTGAATAGTCAAATCAGTCCTAGTACCCACTCTTCAAAAGTGTGGATATACGAGTCTTGTTTAATTGTGTCCCAGACAACAATGCCACAAATAAGTCTCTATTGATCAAATCAATATGAGCTAATTTATTTGTCATTTTATATGTTTGAGATTTTTTATATTCAAAATATAAATTCTGTTATTCACATCTAATGTGTTTATCTCGGTATCATCTTTATATAATAAAACACTTAGTGTTCTAGAATATAAAGGTTTTATCCGCAATGGATTAAACACTGATATAGAGATAATGTTTCTAGTCAAACTAGTTACATTATAACAGTTCCTAATTTAAGTACGCACCCAAAGGGTAGTTCCTAAACTTAGGTATCTACGGTCGAAACAGCGACTTTCGTCCCGTTTCCGATTCGCAGAGAAATCTCAGCTTGAAGTCAGTATCCTGCTCAAAGCAGATTCTGAATATCAATACATATATATTATGTACCACACTAAGTATTTAAAATCTAATTTCAATACTAGCTGTGAACATAACTAAGACAAACATTTTTAAAGTTAGAGCCTCGCCCCTTCTTTAATTCCTTCGTGTCTTCCATATCCAAATGGTAGTCACTTTGGGATATGTCAATTATCCTTTTCAATATTTCACAAACCTTTGGCCAAGCCTTGGGTTTCGGAATATCGAAACGATATGCACCTTGTGCAACATGCCCAATTGCAAACTTTGACTTTTCTCCACTAGAATAGTCAATTAATTCTCCAAGAATTATTAATTGCAATTTTAATACTTTTAAATCTAAAGATAGATTTATTATAAGTATATTAATTAAGCATTAAAGTCATCATCACATAAATCTTCCAAAGATTTTATGCTCTACTATTTGCTTAATTTTGCGCGTAACGTATAATAAGTTATTTTATCAAATAAAGTAACCTATTATTTATTCCCAATTTGAAAATTAAATCATTTAAAATATTTTAATCCTAGATTATATTTTAAATATTCAACTTTTCAATTTTATCTTGATTACAATAGTCCAACTATTTAATCAACGATTAGTGGTACTTTATATATTATAATGATTATAATAGTCCACTATATAATCAAATATAATCCAAATTAATTAACCTCAATTACATTGATTACTATAATCCAATTATAAAATCAACTGTAAACTGAAATTAATTAATTCAAATATATTGATTAATATATCCAATTATATATAATCAAGTATAATACAGTCCAACTGTTTATTAAAAAACACATAAAATATTAGTCCAACTAATACTTTTGATTAATGTGACGAATAAAATAAAATGAGCGTGTTTAGCGAGTATTCGAACGAATGTTGCAAATTCAATACTTGCCTCCCACTATTTTTCGTCGAGCCTCTAACCCTCTGTGAAGTACTCGGGAAACCGTGTTTCCTAGTGGGCTAGGATCCCGTTAAATAACACACAACCTTGACTTTGGCCAATAAAAATTGTATGCTATTTAACTTAGGTAGATCTCTATGATCAATTGGATCTCATCCAATTCCTAGATCCGGTTAGGTGGACATCCAAGTCCGAAACATATGTCTAATATATGCTTATATATCGAATATATACCCTACCCCCTTTTCCTCTGAATCAACTAGGCCTTGGCTTTGGCCAAAAACAAACCTAGTGATCCCAGTCAAGCGTGGACCCATTGACATGGAAGCTTCGTAATCAAATGTCTATGGACAAGAAGTGGTCTTGACTTTGGTCAAAAACAAACCACAACTTGGACACGACACCGATATATAACAAAGCCTCGTGATTAAAGCACATCTTTGACTGACAAGGTCTTGACTTTGGTCAAAAACAACCCCTGACAATCTCCGATCTTGAGCAAGAATCACTCAATGGAAGGAAATGACGCTTGATATTTAACGAGGGTTTTTCGCGTGCAAATTGGCTACCAATTTAATTATCTTTCTTAAGGTCTCATCATCATACACCCTTAAACATGCATTCTAAATACATAATAAAGCGTATATGAAAATAAATAATAATGATATGCGGATGGATACTTTACATTGATCCTAGATCAAATCTCTCACTTTCTCTCTCCCGCTTAGCACTTGTATTACTTCTACCTGTTACACTACACTTCTAAAGAAACCTCTTTTACATGGAGGGGAATAGGTGAGAAGAGAATACAAAGAAATAGGAGATAAGGCTGGACACGCAGGTCCAATTTAATAAATCAAATTTATTACAATTTCCAAAATCGCCCAACCCGACTAATATCCATCCGATATACATTATTCAAACATCACAACCATGTATTCATACAAGCATGTTATCAATCAATCAATCAAATTAATTAATCTTGATTATTAGTGATCATCCAATGTTCAAACAAAGATTTGATTTTTGTTCGAGTCAAACTCGTTATTGCGAACACGTACTCAAAGTACGATTTCTACGAATTAAATTAAATTACATAATTAAATCCAATTTAATACGTATTTAATTCTAATTCATTATTTAATTCTAAATTAAATATTACACTTTTATTAACGAACCTTTACGACTTAAATTCCAAATTTAATCGCAACGGGTCTCAAAGCCCGATAAACATCTAATGTTTTATTTAATTAAAGTCCAAAGGGCTTTTAATTAATTTCTATAGGCGTGGACTTTTGGTCAACTTGGGTCAAACCGAACAACCAAAATCCAATCCGGGAGTTACCCCATAAGCCTTTAAATTAATTTTGGCCCATTAGGCCCAATTAAATAATTAAGGTCCATTAAGTCATAATTGGACCTTTTGGATTCGGTTTTGGGCCTAATTGGATCCAACCAATTTTGCCTAAACCCAACTTTGTTACAACAAAGCCCAAAAGCCCAATTACAACCATAACAAGCCCAATTTCCAAAATCAAGCCCAAATTATTAATTTATAAAATTCCAAATTTCACAATTAATTAACCTAAGTGTAATACACAATCAATTACCCAATTAACATTTCTAAAATATCAATTAGCCTAATTAATCATGCACTTTAACAACCAAATAGTGTCCAACACAATTCAATCAAAATCAAACCCAATTAACATGCTTTCAAGTCTCGGCAATTAGGGGTTTTTCAATTCGATTCGGTTTCAATCCAATTGAGTCCACAATCTTAATTTCCCAAATCAATTCAATTCATCCAATGAATCAAACAACAAAATCACAATGAATTTCATGTCCATAAAGATTCGGCCAAGCCACTTTAAAAGGGAAAAATGTTCCAAATCAAAATTCAATCCAATTGAACTTCAAAACAACATTAACCAATTGTTTTAAGTCATCTAATGATCAAACAAAACAAAATTACCAAGACATTAGGGTTCTTCCAATTTTCGGCCAAGCCTCCAATTTGGGGAAAATTGAATCCAATCCAATTTCATGAAATTGATCACACACAATCTCAATTAAACATGTTCTAAGCATACCTTAAACATCCAATTAATTAAAACATGCTTAAACACATTTTACCCAATTTCAAGTTTCATTTCAACCTAAAGATTGGGGAAAATTGATCTAATCCAATTTTCTTGAAATTGATCATGCACAACTTCAATTCAACCTCATTCAAGCATAATGCATCAAACAATTCAACCAAATCATGCCTAAATCGAGTTTACCCAAATTAAAGTTTTGACCAAAAATAAGCAAATTGGGGAAAATCAATCCAATCAATTTTTTATCAAATTGATTACATACAACTCAAATTCAATCATATATAATCATTCTTGAACAATCAATTTGACAGAATCAAGCTAAAATCAAAAAGCCCAAATTTGCTCAAGAACCCTAATTCGGTTTTCATGCAACAATAGCTCTAGATACCATTGTTAGAGTTCAATTCAAGTCCCAAGATCAACAAATCATGCACAAAAACCGCATATGAACACATCAAAGGAGGTGCGGAATATACTCACATTGATGGGTTTTGTTGAGGAAGAACACAAGCTGCGTTTTCATCCTCCATTGAGCTCGGCAGTAGCTTTCCTTGACAGTGGGCTGCTCGGTTTGGACTGGTTTGGACTCCACCATTTTCGGCCATGCATGGACTCCATTGAAGCTCCAAGCTTCAAGCTTTCCAAGCTCAAAGAATCACTTCCCTATCACCTATGTATGCCTCCTAGAGTGTGCTAGCACTATCATCTTCTTAGATTTGCTTCTCAAAAATTCGGTGGAACCAGAATTTTGAAGAACAGAATCGGTTTCCAAAACGTGAGGGAGAGAAGAAGAGAAAAAGAGAGGGAGAGAAAGTTCACGTGAAACCGTGAAAGATAAGAGAGAAAAGGCAAATGGTTTTTTACTTATATTTATATTTTATTTCCAAAATAAAATCAAATACAAAAGCCTTTTCATTTACCAAGTACAAAAGTCAAAAAAAGCAAAAGGCTTTCATCATTTCAACTTTTACTTTAAGTCACATCACATCACTTTAATAAAGTGACATGTTGTCAAGTCACATCACTCAAAGTGACAATTGATTTCACAATTGACGCGACTAACGATTTGACGCTTGATGTGACTCGCGTGCCGCGCTCGAATTCGAAATGCGAATGCGCTTGCAATCACTCTCGGGTTCGCTAATTCCAAATTAACGAATTTTCCGTCGCGTCGTAATTAAATGATTACGCCCAGCGAAATCATTATTCACGTCGCTAACGAATTAATTCTAAATTAATTCGTTCGCCCGAATTAAAATCTAATTTTAATTCCGCGTCAAAATCCAATTTCGATAATATATCGAATATATTAATTTTACGATTAATTCCAAATTAATCGTTCTCTCTCTTTAACGATATTTTATCCGAGATAAAATATCTCCGTAATTAATCCCAGATTAATTTTCTCTCTCATCGAATTAATCCCATATTAATTCTATCTCTCTCTACTAATTAATCCCAGATTAATCAAAGTGCGAGTCATACGTCATCGGTGAATCTTCAGGAACCGACCCATGAGATCTCCGGATATGTTGGCAGTAAATACGATCGTCGGACTGTCCGACACCGTAAGTACCTCATACTACGTTTATATCGATTTACAAGACAAGGTTGGCTTCTAGCAAAGCGCCATGCCTACCCAATTCTCCAGAAATATTCTTACAGGAATATATAGATCTGTATCAAGCGTAGTATACCGTAGTATTGTGTATATGGCCCAGTATCGGATAGTCACGTGCTAGGGCTGGGGCTGGATAAGTGTCTGCCCCGTCCGAAGCACATGTCGGATGTCTGGTAACATAGTCTCTGTAATCGGATATTTATGACCTGGTCATAATATCCCGATGGTTGCGCAACACTTAAGAGCACTAGTACCGTATCCTGCGTGACATCATCTCCAATATGACTGAAGTGACACTTCCGTCTTGACATCACACCCAATACACTACGACTCTCTGATAAACCCAGAAGTGGTGTACACAGAACCGGTTAAAGCCCCCTACCACCAAGACCAAGTTGTTATCGATTATCGTAAGTATTAGCGGTGCAAGTCTCAGGTTAAGACTATACACACCTACCTTGATTTCGGCCTCCCATAGACACATAGTCATAATACCAATGAGATTCCGAGGGGTCTATCCAGAGTGAAGCTGTTTCCCGTACCATCGGTGAAACACGACCTCCTATCGCACTTGCATAAGTATCCAATACTTATATATATGAGAACTATGTCGTTGTGCCCTCACAACGCCACACAAGTGCAATACTAGCCTATTCCGCATTATCGATGTCCAGTCTCGATAATACTACGGCTAGGGATATTTAATGATTAATCCTTTGTGGACTGATACTGTCTCATATCATCTCAATCCAGGAACTAATCATAGGGACCTCTCTTCATTTATATATCTATGGTGATCTAATCACAAATGATGAGAGGCAATTTCCTTATTACATAGTTAATTTGCTACAACAACACAATGATCTGTGCAAATAGTGACGCTATGGGTCATATTATCCAACAAATAAACCAATGTATTGCACAATATGAGATAACCACTTCATCTGTAAAAGATATTGGAAGGATTCACAACCCAGATAGTTTTATAACATTGAATTCCTTTAATTTACATTCGCGCTATTTTATTTACTTGTTTTAGTTATAAATCACCATCCAATCAACAATCAAATCTATTAGATCCTTGTACACATTTAACATCATAAATTAATAAACCTATGTATGAAGTCCTCATGGGATCGATACATTTTATACTACTTGAGCGATACATGCGCTTGCGTTACATGAGTGATTTCATCGATCAGCACTCGTGTCATGGAAATCCTCGAGAAAACGTGTATTGTCCGATCTACTATGGAGTTTGAATTAGTAGCATTAGACAAAACTGCGGAAGAAATGAAGTGGCTTCAAAATTTCATAGTGGATATTCCAAATTGGCGAAAATCAATGCCAGCTATAAGCATACATTGTGATAGTCAATTGGCTATTGGGAGTGCCCAAAATATAATGTATAATGATAAGTCTCGACACATACATCAAAGACATAATACAATAAGGCAACTGCTCTCGAGCAACATAATTTCAATATATTATGTCAAATCGAAGGAAAACCTAGCGGATCCACTAATTAAAGGTCTACCGAGAGATGAAGTTTAGAAGTCATCGATGGGAATGAGCTTGAAGCCAATAAATTAAGAATTTTCACTTTGGAAACCCAACCTAGCTGACTGGAGATCCCACAATCTAGGTTCAAAAGAGACAATATAAATTTTGTGCAATTCAAAACAAGCATTGTAAAGTTCTCTACTAATTCTCATTCCTATAATGACGCATAGTGTTGTATGTTAAGGTTATGATAAGCTACGGCTTTTAATGATCACTATATTTGGAGAATAGTCCTAATATGAATAAAGGCAGATTACCTTTCGTAGTAGATCACATATTTTATGTAAGAAGTGAAGCTGCTTCCATGAGAATTTTAAAGGCTGGATTCCCTAAAATACTTGATGAAGCCAGAACTGATGTTCATGGCCGAATTGAACACAACCGTAGAACATGAAATGGTCGAAGGGAAGTTGTGTGATGGCTATTATCTTGGTTTACACTAACGACTAAACAGTTTGAAATTATCGGTCATTAGTTTGCCAAGTAAATTTGATAGTCATTTACTAGGAAAGGTTCAAGGCGAAAGCTACCTATTGCGATGCAGTTTCATTTCAAGGAAACTTTCTTAAGTGTCTATATTGATAATTTGAAAATTATGAGGGATTGTAGGAAATTTTCTAATAAATGAGTGTATTTATAAGATGTCTCATTAAAGGACATGCCCCTTAATATGTGACTTTTAGGATAGACATAAGTTGAAGGGATATGTCTCTTAGAGTGAAAGGATAAAACCATTTAAGATATAAGGGTGCATTTAGTAGTTAGAATCCGTTAAAGGAGTGCATCATTTAGTCTAAAAGTACCTCTTCAATATAAACCTTCTATCTCTATAAATAGACTTAAGTAAGGTATTTATTTGCATTCAATTTTGTGAGAAAAGATAGGTATATTAGAGAGCCCAAAAATTAGAGAGACTTACCATTTTCAAGTTCAAGTTTTTGGAGAAATGAGTGCCCATTCTGTTGGAGCAGATGTGGGACCCCTAGGGTCAGGTCTGTGTCCCGTGCAGCAAAAATGGGTCTAACCCATGGATATAAAGCATTAGTGTATTTTTAAATATTTTAATGGAATACTATATTCTATTACAAGTGTTTAGGAAAAATCGGGGATGAATTGGAGTCTGGAAAAACCAAAATGGAAGAAAAACCGATACCCCGTAGAAACCTGGTCATGCACACCTAGCGTGCGCCCCGGGCGAGCGCGCGAATACTTCTGGTGCGTGTTGCATGCAGTTGTTGGCTGCAGCACGCTACATGCAACGCTGGTGCAGTAACTTGCTGCAAGCAGCAAGCTGCGCTGGAACACGGCAAGTTGCAGTCCTGATACTTATTTTTAATTTTTTTTTTTAAAAAAACTTAAACACATTTTAAAACTATCCAAAATAATTTTAATTCCAAAACCAACTTCAACACATGTTATACAACAAACACACACACACAATATATATATATATATATATATATATATTCTTTGAATCAAAACAGAAACCAAAATAGAATCCCACATTGAAATGACTCATGAACAATTCTAGGTCACTCAAAGGTGGTCAAGTGCTTCTAGAATGGTAGTCATAGCTCCAAATTATTATCTAGAGTTCAAACTCTAATTTTATGTTTATGTCCAACATAAACATTTTGACCCAATTACAATCAAATTTTGTTTATACTTCTAAAACATCTATATATAATTAATTAGCCTAATTTCAAAATCAAGTTATGTTATTATATATCCAATACATAATACATCACTATATGTTTCACTAATGATAACTCACAAATGAAAAACATTGGTTTAGAGAAGATCAAACTTACCTAGTAAGTTTGATTCCATGATCCAATTTTCTTATCATTGTTGAAATATCGTTGAAAACTTCGAAAGTTAGCAAACTCGACTCCAAGATCCAATCTTGATTCTAATGCTAGCAAGCTTGATTACAAGATCCAATATTGATTTCTCCTTGTTGAAATGTTATAAAGAACTTCCAAAGCTTCTCTAAACACTTCTTCTACTTATGTTAATATTTATAAATCTTGTTTGTTTTAGCTTTCACAAGATTAACTTTCTTAAGCTCAGACTTAATTAAAAACTTGCTCAAGCTTTCCTTTTATAGCAAAACTTATGCAATTTTAATTAATAAAAGTCTTAATAAACCTTTAGGTGGGCTTAATCCATTCTGTTCAAATATGTATAATTAGGTGTAACTAATCATTTTTGTCTACCACTTTGATTTAATCCAATTAAATCAAGACAAAGTTTAATTAATGGATTAGTTAAATGTCTACCACTTTGATTTAATCCAATTAAATCAAGACACATATACCTATTATTACATATTTGTAATTACCAAAATATCATCTAATGGTAGAGATATTTATGAAATTATAACAAATCCCTTGTGTAATTTTAGATTAATCCAATTAATCCAATTGGGTAAAAGTAAATAATTAATGTTATCCAATAACACTTATTATTTTAGTTGATAATTATAATATCAAATATATTTTATTATCAAAAATTATCTGCTACTCAAGTGCTCAATGAGTACACTTCATATTGTGGGACTCTCTAAATCCAGACACGTTCGTCATATAAGCCTAGCTTATATGTATGCAATTCGGCCACCTCTGGATTTTCGAAGAACACGAACGACTTTTCTAAACTATACAAGTCGAGGACATCACATATGTTTAACAATCCCTTTGTCGTAGGCTTTTTGAGTTGTGCTTAGGAAACATAGATTACACCGTTAAGTTTCCGAGGAACACATCTCACATCGACATGTCCATAATTTTTTACAACTAATCAGAAAACATTTCTAATATATGCGATCCACTCTAGGTTACCGGCTTTGGCGGCAAAGTCTTAAGAATCGTGACTTACTCACATTGATACCTAAATCTTTTATGGTATATATACGGGCTGATGTATGTGTTGGTTTCTTTTATATGTCCCAAGAAAGATTAAGCATGTAAAATACTACAAAGAATATATATTTAAACATGAAGTATGGCGGAATCATACTTACAATGCCTTGTGATGAAGAAGATGATCAAATGGTAGAAGCTCCAAGTGATGGATGGTTCGGCCAAGAGGAGGAAGAAGACTCCAAGCTCCAAGCTCTTGTATTCCAAGCTCTTTGATGGTTTCCCTATCACCTCTTTTGATCCCTTGCTTGTGCTAGCAAAAATGGAGAAATGGAAGATCAAATCTTCCTTGCCCTTGTCAATGGAGTTCTCGGCATTTGAGAGAGAAGAGAGAATTTTTGGTGTAAAGTCTTGAATTAATTAATCTTTGTCAAACAAAAATCAATTTATATTTATGTTATAATTTATTAAATTAATAATAAATCTATGACATAAACCATGCAATGGCTTAGAGTGTCAAACACTCAAACTCCATGCAAAACCTTTGAGTGAAATGCACACTATCACCATGCAATGCCTTAGAGTGTTTTGTACACTATTAACATGCAATGCCATATCAATGACAAGTGTCATGTGGGCCCCACACGTTTCCCAATGAAAGTGGGCCCACGTCCACTCACGCGTTCGGGTTCGATATTTCCGAAATACCGAGTTAGCGTCGCGACGTTAATTAAATCGGATTTAAATAAATAATCGCTCCTAGCGAAATTATTATTTACGTCGCTTACGAATTAATTCTAAATTAACTCGTACGCCCGAATTAAAATCTAATTTTAATTTCGCGTCGAAATCGAATTTCGATTATTATATCGAATATAATAATTATATCGATTAATTCCAAATTAATCGTTCTCTCTCTCTAAATAAGGCACTTTATCGAGAGATAAGTTTCTCCGCAATTAATCCAAGATTAATAAGTTCGAATCAAATATCATAGGTGAATCTTCAGGAAGCGACCCAAGAGATCTCCGGATATTTTGGCAGTAAATACGGTCGTCGGATAATCCGAACACGTACGTACCTCGTACTACGTCTTTACCGATTCACAAGACAAGGTTGGCTTCTAGCAAAGCGCCATGCCTACCCAATTCTCCAGAAATATTCTAATAGGAATATAAGATCTGTATCAGGCGTAGTATACCGTAGTATTGCGTAAATCGATCCAGTATCGGATGATCACATGCTAGGCCTGGGGCTGGAGATGTGTCTGCCCCGTACGAAACATATATCGGACATCAAGCAGCTAGTCTCTTTAAATCAGACAATCCTGACCTAGTCATATTGTCCCGACGGTTGCAACCTTTTATAGAGTACTAGTTCTGTGCCCTGCGTGATCATCGCCTCCATATGTCTGAAGCGATACTTCCATCTTGACATCACATCCAGCACACTACGATTCTCGATAAACCCAGAAGAGGTGTACACAGAACCGGTTTAGGTCCCCAACCACCAAAACCAAAGTTTACCGATTGTCGCAAGTACTAGCGATGTAAGTCTCAGGTTAAGACCATATACACCTACCCTGATGCGGCCTCCCATAGACACGCAGACATACTACCAATGGGATTCCGCGGGGTCTATCCAGAGCGAAGCTGTTTTCCGTACCATCGTAAAACACAACCTCCTATTGCACTTGCATAAGTATCCAATACTTAAATATATGAGAACTATGCTGTTGTGCCCTCACAACGTGCACAAGCGCAATACTAGTCTATTCCGCATTATCGATGTCCGATCTCGATAATACTCCGACTAGGGATATTTAATGATTAAACTTTTATAGATTGATACTGTCTCATATCATCTCAATCCAGTATTAATCATATGGACTTTCGCCATTTATTAGTCAAAGTAAATAATATTACAAAACGGCAAAAAAGGCAATTCATTATCACATAGTTAATTTTGTACAATAATACAATATCATTTACAAACAGTGACGCTATGGGACATAATGTCTAACAGTATGCTATCTTGATACACACTTGATTAACAAGTGCATCGGTCTACACCCAATGAACATCTAGTGGCCAGACCATGAAAGGTCTTTGACATACATGACATCAAAGTGTGGAAGATCACACACAAAATCAATTCTATTCTATAGTGAAAGGATCACATATGCTACTCGACTCGAGGAGATTCCTATTGACGGTGGTGTGTACTTACAACAATTAGGAATTACCTGTGAGTCATTCAATATTCGCTCAACGAATACCTAAATGTCTATACGAGCTTCACATACTAATGGTTCATCAGGTTAAACCAATTGAACTCCAATTCCAACATATGACATGTGCTAGTCTTCTAGGTTATATGAATCCAAAATCAACAATTAGGGATACTTATTTTAAAAATAGTTATAATAGTAATATTATCCCAATATCGGACCACCCAGTGTCCAGTATTACTACAAGACTATTCTAAGGTCGATGTCATTCTTTGCATATTTATATATTAATCTATTATGCATAATGACATTGCCATTAATAAGGTTTGAAATGAAAAAATAGTTATTTTATTAATAAATAATACAATATAATGAACAATACATTATTTGGATTGGAACTCCAAGCACCAATTCCAACAAACTCCCACTTGCTTAGTGCCAATTTGGATGATACTGTAGTCTCATCTCCTCCAAATGTTTATCAAATAACTTAAGAGGTAAAGACTTAGTAAGCAGGTCTGCTATGTTGTCTTGTCTTTGAATCTTTAATACCATTATGTCTTTTCGTTTGATAATTTCTCTAATCACGTGATATTTCATTTTTACGTGTTTAGACTTGGAATACGCTCTCAGATCCTTAGCCTACGTAATGGTTCCGCTATTATCACATATAATATGATCAAATCCATAATATTAGGCACAATGCCAAGTTCCGGTGATATAATTTCTAATCCAAACAGCTTCTTTAACAGCTTCTGAAGCCGTTATAAATTCTGCCTTAATAGTGGAATCAACTGTTGAGCCTTACTTTGAACATCGCCAACTAATCGCATCGCTATTAAGGGTAAATATATATCCAGATGTAGACTTTATATCATCTGGATCTCCCTGGAAGTCAGAGTCTGTGTAACCCTTAACTTGTAGCTCATCTTCTCCATATATGCGAAATTTATCCTTAGTACCCGTAAGATATTTCAGGATATGTTTCACGGCTGTCCAATGATCATTACCTAGATCAAATTGATATCATCTAGTCACACTGACTTCGAAACTAATTTCAAGTCTTGTACATAGCATAACATACATAATGCCTCCAATACAAGAAGCATATGGCAAGTTAGACATTATAACTCTTTCTTTCTCAGTCTAAGGTGTCATTTCCTTCAAAAGATGTATGTCGTATCTGAAAGGTACATTTACTGCCTTGCAATTGGTAAAACCGTACATTTCTAAAATTTTATCTATGTACGTGGATTGCGACAACCAAAAAGCTTCCTAACTCTATCTCGGTAGAGCCTTATACCCAGTATATAGGAAGCTTCATCCATGTCTTTCATAGAGAAGTTCTTGCAAAGGTTGGCTTTCACACTTTGCATCAATCCTATATCATTCCCAATGATAAGGATGTCGTCTACATACAAAACAAAGAATACTATCATGCTCCCACTAATTTTCTATAAAAACACACGGTTCTTCCTCATTCTTGATGAATCCAGATAATCTAATTGTCTCATCAAAACGACGACTCTAGCTTTGGGATGACTGTTTAAGTCCATAAATAGACTTCTGGAGCTTACAACCAAGTTTGAAGTCTCATTGGATACGAAACACTCTAATTGTTCCATATAGATATCCTTATCGAGGAATCTATTTAGGAAATCGATTTTCACATCCATCTGCTATATCTCATAGTCATGATATGCAGCAATGGCTAAAAGAACCCTAATGAATTTTAGCATGGCTACTGGTGAAAAAGTTTCCTCATAGTAAATCCCAGGATGTTGAGTGTAACCTTTCGCTACCAGTCACGCCTTAAAGGTTTCCATCTTTCCATCGGGCCCTCGATTCCTTTTATAAACACATTCACAAGTAATAAGTTTAACTCATTCAGGAAGTTCAACTTAGTCCCAGACTTGATTGTCATGCATATAATCTATTTCAGATTTCATGACTTCTTGCCATTTTCCTAAATCGATATCTAATATCGCTTCTTTATAGGTAGTCGGATATGTTTCCTCTAAATGGAGAACATCAAGGCTCACATCAGACGTTAAAAATGGTTTTTCAGGAGGCCTCGATATTATATTCTACTTACGTAAAACATGTTGTAACATCCAACTCTCGAGGATGCTACCGACAAGGAATAGACTGACCTATCCCCTGAGCCTGACTTTCAGACTATGATCAACACTACTAATCTCATTTTAAATATAAACTCATGCTTAGGGACCATTGCCCAACTCATCGACATAAAATGTATTTTAATACTCATAACCATGTACACAATAACATTACACTTATAACTCTGTCATGAACACTTTAACTTATTACACACACAATCTCTGCTATACACAATGTCTGATTTATGACTTTACTTCGACTCTGACTGAACTGTGTCTCTAACTTGACATCATTGACCCAAACAACCTAGTGACTGCCATCAGTATCCATCCTCTTGAGCTAGTACTCTGAGAATACCTACCAAATAGAACACTGGGAGTGAGGGGTTAGATCGTTTGAACGACCTAGTGAGTGGAAAGTTTAAAATGGAAACTGAAATTCTTTATAAAACATTCATTTTTCTGAAATCCAAAATCATCTCAGGGAAAACTGATATTTTCTGAAAACTCTTTTATAAAACACTGCTGTGTTTGAAAACAACTTTTCTAAAAATTTTTTTCTGGAAATCATTTCTGTCTGTAAAACTGTGAGATCTATTGTAAAATTGAACTCTTTCTAAAATCTTTAATAAAACTATTCTTTCTAAAAACTATATCTCTGAGAATCTGTAGAAAACCTGACGTATGGGAGTGTTACGTATCACCGTCCCTCATACGCCTAAATTAGTGTCTTGGGGCGTTACGTATTGCCATCCCTCAAGCCATTAAACTAGAGCCAGGTGTGAAAATCCATGCCATTAGGGCATTACGTATCGCCGTCCCCCAATGCATGCCACCATCGTGTCCCTGAATCTAGGATCTAGGGGCATCTGTCATCCTTAGCCCTGAACTAGGATCTATGGGCATTACGTATCGCCATCCCCTAGTCCTGATCTACATGTGCACATGTTATGTCCTTCAATTCCATACGTCACATCTGAGGTGGGTTTTCCCCCATGCCTCCAAAATCACAAAAATCATGCTTTCAAAATCAAACTTTCTCAAACATTATAATTCATAAAATAACTGTAAATAAATTTGGCTAACACCCTATGCGCTTAAAAGTAAGTCTTAATTCAAAATCAAATAAATAAATATCAACTTGAAAAGAAAAAAAGACCACTCACAGATTAACAACTATTGCCAATGATCCTGGATATGACTGAAGAGATTCCTATGGAAAAGCTAGTCCGTGCTGTATTCAAGTATCATTAGCATATATAAACTAAATCTAATCATGGTCATGGATTTAGTGGATGCTCATGCATGTTTCATATGTGTCAGGATAGCTAACGTGTTAACTGACTTTAAAATCCTAGGTGAAACTGAAATTGGATGAAACTGTCTTACTGCGCGACGCGACTCTAGGTCTTGCGCGTCATGATGCTCATACGATCAGACTGAAATAGAGAGTATTTCTTATTACGCATCATGATGCTAAGTGTTCTGCATCGTGACTCCTACATGATCAGACCTGAGGTAGAGAGCTTCTTCTTGCTCCGATTTGCGACATCAAGTGTTGAGCGTCGTGATGCCCACTCAAACAAAACCGAGGAAGAGAGTACCTCCTTGTTACACATCGCGACACAAGCTCATTGGCATTGTGATGCTCGCCTAATTTTAGGGCTAAACATCAACCTTCAATGACAATGCCCAAAGCAATCCCCACTATCATACTAACACCTTCACTTAGGCACTTCTATAAACTTCAACATTGATCAAAACTCATCTCATATCCTCAACCTAAATACAAACCATTATCTAGTATCTTTCAATCAGTAAGTATAATCCATCAACACATTCATAACATAAAAGCTTCATTCTATGCTAATACTATCAAGACACTACTCAAAATGCATGCTAACAACACCATCAAGGCCAATTAAACAAATCCAATCACTAGGGTATGCATGGTGTGAATTAGGGGCTTCATTTTCTTTTTCCAAAACTGAAAAATGAGAAAATGAAGGGAACGGAAGCTTACCATGCTTGGAAATGTGCTTGGATGGATCAAGAATGACTTGAAAATGAAGATTAGAGGAAGAGATGAAGCATCAGATCCTTCATTCTTGTCTTTACTCTTCACGTTTTTAGGCTTGAAGAGAGATAAATGAATTGTGTCCTACTTATAGGACAAAGTGACTGATTTTTGTTTGGCATCAATGTCTAGATTTATGCCACATCACCCATTCTAGTTCATTCTCGAATTTACTATAGCAACCACGGTAATCGCGATTTTTGACTTAGTGTTGGTACGATTTTGAGAAAATGTTCAACATGGAAGTTATAGGTCTCAGTCTTAGATTTCCTATGATATAAAGTTCATAACAATCGAAGATCGTATGAAAAGATTTTGGCCAAAATACTAAGGGCTATCCGAAGTAGAACCGAAAGTAAATTTTGTATCGGAACTGCAAAGAATTCATCGAATGTTCAAAGGTAATTCACGGGCACATACATGCTTGAGCATGATTTATATCATGTATTATGCCACATATAACATAGTAATCATCGGAATTATCGGGGTGTTATATTTTTCTTTCCCCCTTAAATAAGATTCGTCCTCGAATCCCCTTTAGGATTAGAATTCTGGAATTTGTCTAGGCTTGGAGTTCATTGACACTGAATAACTTACCACAAGTCATAGGATTCACAAGCTAATTTCTAAGCCACCAACGTTGAACTGAATACATACTCATAACCAACTCTGCTTCATCAACTATATCCCACTACTTCCCGATGACCTTCCATACGCCGTCATTATACCATCTATCAATGTGATTATCATGTTGTACCTTGTATAACATGACTTGGAAGTCATACTGGGGATGTACTCTAATTTTATGTGTGAACCCTTATGCTACTGTAAACTATTCTTCATTACTTGGGTTCAATTAGACCTAATAACTAAGATCTCTGCCAAGTTGATTTTTTACCATTTGGCTAGCAAAAATACGTACTCTTCGTCTTACCTTAATATCTGCTTTATTTATAACACCTCTTTCCATGCTCGCACATACTGCACCAAATTCCATGAGCTTTAGTGAATAATCCATTGAATTCTTGACTGAGAGGCAATTCCTTGTTCTCATTCCATGTTTTCTAACTTGATTATATGCGTGAGCTATCAGTTCTAAAATTGATACTTTATTCCTGGCCTACAACCCCATACATCTTAGTTCCACTCTTGTTTGAAACCTCTTATATCTCTTGCCATGACAACATTAATTCTTAAATATCACTTGAAACTTCTGTTACCCTTCACGTTTATCGTATCATTATTATACTTTGTACTACCACCAATGACCTATGTTTCCCCTGACTTTGAGTATACCTCAGGTTCTTTACCTTCTTTTTATAATATTGTCTCTTTAATGACATTGTTAAATATATCTTCGGGTTCTTTTTAGCTGGTACTTCGAGTCCTTAGAAATACTATTGTTCTCTATGGTTAGGCTTTTTCATATCCCACTTCCATTCTGGGTGTAACTATATAAAAGAATAATCTTCTAGGTATTTCCTTAGCGCCACATACTCAATCTTATTCTAGCATTCTTTCTCATAACTTAACTATTTAATTATCTATTTTTCTCTTCACTAAGCTCCAACTGCTTATGGGCCCCGTCCTTCAAGTTCTTCTATCTTCGCCTATCTGTGGGGCTTAGGACCTCATAGTTAATAGTCAATATCTTAATATACTTCTAGCTTACTATTGTTGTTTACCGATGCCTCTTATATTCAGTGATGCTAGTGATTCAATTCTGGTTAATGTTCATATTCTTCTCGTACTTTTAAATTCATTGCTAATATAAATTTGGTTAACTGTCTTCTATACTGACTTGTTTCCTTACCTGGTTGCACTCTAGGATATCTTACTTTCAGTTATTCTCATAGTTTTATTCTGTAAGGTGTTGTCATGGTCTCAATAATATCTGTATACTTAATTTCCTTGGTCATTTTTACGTTATACTTCAATAAATCTGTTTCAAGTCATCCTAAGCCTTATTTATAACGGTGCGTTACGAAGGGAAAAATATGGGCTATATTCATTATCTTCTTCCAATCTATATTTAATAGAACTTCAGTCTTATATTAGAGCCTAAGGGCTCGTTGCTATGCATCCCATAATATAGTTTGTTGATATAGTTCTTCTTCAATTTCTCAGTGGAAAAGTCTGTTGTTATAGGTCCTTTGTCATGTCTAATGTTGTTACTCATGTATTCCTGACATTGCTTGACTAATGGTCATTATTTTCATCATTTTATCTTGACAGTTCCTCCTTCAAATCCTTTACTTAGAGTTCTTTTCCCATTCTCTTCTACTCTTATACTATGACTGGAAATTCTTGTTTTATGTCTCGATTTTCTTATCCGAATGATATCGTCTTTTAAATGTCTCTTACCCTACATTATAGGTTACTATACTACACCATAGATTTAGTTGTTTCTAGGAATATCACTTGGACGGATATTGAGGTCCATCGTTACTGTTGTTGTCTAACGAGGGTTGGAAGGGTGGGGTTGGTCCTGAAGTCTTTTTCAGTTGTGTTGGTCTCACTAGCTATGTGTGCTGTAATTGTACATATTGCTCATTTATAATCCTAGGATTCCTTTATTTACATATCTGATATTCGGCTCCTACACTAGGGTAATACTGCTAGGAACTATCTGAATCACCTCCTTCAACTTTACTCCTGATTTATTTCCAACTATTGGTTATACTATCCCTTACTGAGAACCTACTTCAGGTTTATGCTCTCTTAAAATCCTATCATATTCTCTATGTTATTCCTCTTACTTATCTCAGTTTCTTAAACCTCTAAAGTCATTACTTCTCTAGAAGCTCCACATTTTATGACAAGTTATAATATCATTACTGAACCTTCGGTTTGGGTGTTGCTCTCTTACTAATTTGTTCCTCTCTAATATGGTGAGATGCTCTGTATAAGTCATATATCTTAATTCTGGGGGTTCGTTATATGCGTATGCATTGCTTACTCTGAATCCTTACTCCTTTGAGCCCTTTACCTTCTCGAAGGCTATCAGTTCTACAATAAAATATGTTATCACTTCTAGATTCGGCTAAACTTACTGTGAATTCAAATTGCTCTATCTCATAAAAAATATTACTATCTTAAGATTATTATCTAGGTTCTCTTAAATTCCTTAGTTCGCCTATCTTGTTGTCTCATGATTTGTTTGTCTCGTATGTATTCTTCTTTACGTGTCCAAATCCGTATTGGGCTCTAAGTGGAGGGGTGACTGTATGCATTTCATAGAGATTTGAGAATACTAATTACTGTTATTTGTCTAAGTTCAGTGATGGTCTGGTTAGATGTCTATACATTTACTGGAGTATGGCTACTGGGAAGAAGATTTATCATTCGTTCTGTTGGGATCTGCATCGACTTCTCCTTATCTTAGGGTTCGATAACTTTTATCAACTATTCTGAGGTCTCCATTTATGTTACTGTCTTTAAGCTATGTTATCTATAATACTATATATACTGGACTCCCTTGTTACTTCTCACATCATTCTATATTATTTATTTCCATAACCTTTCTCTTGGCTCTAAGCTGTGCTACCGAGGCTAGTGGTGGTTCATTCTTATTGGCTACTTCTTAGACCTCTGCTTTTGCTATGGACTATAGCTATAACATTTAATCTTACTGTCTATACTGATACTTTTGTTAACTCATGAGTGTCTCCAATCTCAATGATCTGTCCTTTTAAACTTACATGGATTTCTACTGGCATTGGTTTGATCTATGGATTCTTACTGGTACTGAAACTTATCCATGTTGGATTACGTCGGGTTCTTTCTTTTCTGACCTTAGAAGTCTCTTTAGTCCATTTCTTGGTAAACCATCTCTCGATGTTTGCTGCCCCTGTCTCATAATATAGTATTGTGGTTACTGAGCTTCCTTGCAGGTATCTCTATCTATGCTGGTAAATGATGTGACAAGCATTTACATCTCAACGGATATTGATGTCCTTGTTCTGGTATTCTATGTCCTGGTAGAGTCTATTACTCATGTAAGATAGGTATGAGATAGACTCTTTCAGGACAGTTTCCTTAACCGGTATCATTGAGAGGTTAGAACCTGGGTAGGTCAGGGTCTTATCTATATCAGATTCCTTGGTTAAGGCAACTAATCATTCTTCCTTACGATATTCATTTTATTTGCTTACGAACCTGGGTTTGGGTGCCTAATATCTCTAAGTCCTTTTTAGTATCTCCAGTCTATTAGGAGTTTCTACAACTAAATCATATTTCTTACTTCTTTTATCTTTCTGACTATCCTTCGTTATTCGGGGAGCTTACTATTATACGAGGTACTCAAAGGCTATTGAATCTACTTGAAAGTATTTTTGAGGAGGGAAATAATCTTACTTATGTCTACCTGACATTTTTTATTCTTGCTTGGGCTTATTTTCTTCTCCTTACTTCTATAAGTTCTGACACTGTTTTTATTATCTAATTATGTATATGTACCTCTTATTGCCTCTGTTTATTTTAAGCATATGCATATCATTTCTTACTTTTTTTATAGCTTTCTCTTTTTAATCCATTGGGTGAATACTCTTAGAACTTTACTATATATTTTCATAACTTGTCTTGAACTTCAGATAATAAACCAAGATGACAACATAAGGATTCTCAATTAGGACAAGGATTATAGTCACTTTCATTAGGAAGAATATTTAGATAGTTTTGGGAATTCTTACTAACCTTTCTATATGACTTGAGAACGTACTTGAGGATCAGATACTGGAGAGGTAGTGCCTCGCATACGGGTATCCCAGGCATCCTACATATACAAGACCCCAGCACTCTACCCACTGCAGTCACTGACTCCCTAAACCATTGTAACACCCCGCCAGAGGCAGGATGCTACCGGCAGGAGACAAGATTGACCTATCTCTATAAGCCTCTAAATTTATAAAAAAATCCTACATGATGTATCCTAAAACTGGACAACTTGGATCTCAGTCCAGCATCAAACGAACCTGAAATAAACATCATATATTAGAATGGACCTCATACCCACACCAATACATCAAAATCATCACATAAGTCCTCCATGCCCATATCATCTATCAACACTCAAGGGCTCTATGCCCACAACATCATAAGCAATCAAAACATTTACTTAATATTTACAAACAACGTGCTCAACATGATAAATAAAATATTAATCCCAAATCCTACACTTCTAAAGCTTATCCAATGACACTTACGAAGGTGACTACCGTTGGGGTGATCCATGTCTCGATATGACTTCTAGAGCTGAAATGGTTGACCTATCTGATAGCCAACCTACAAAACTAGCAAACTGGTTTGGTGTGAGTTATAAAACTAAGTAAGTAACCATGCTCATGCAACAAATAAAACATAAAGTCAAGCATACTAGGAACTATTCATCATTACCAAGTTACAAATTTATTTTTATCAACTTTTAACTAACCCTTTATCTATTTCATATGCAATCCTCATATCTATTTACATATATATACAAACACACATATATATATACATACAATCATCATACAACCCATAATGAATCACATATAACAATCAGTACATCACAGAACACATCATCAAGCAATACAAACACACAGCTGGCTTACACATATAATGCTCGTACGGGACACATTACTTATTTTAGAATATGTATGAGATGAATTCCGTCCGAACAGATTCCTAAGCAGCTCGACTTTTATATCACAAGATCATCAACCAATCAAACATGCATACATGCATAAATATCACGTGACACAAACTCCTCACACGATCTCACATACACAAACACATACATGTCAGACATTTCTTATCATCTGAATCATCGTACACATACGTATATACATCAAACATATGAATATACCCATTATTTCGGATTTCCGATACCATATCATTTTATTGTCCTCATATCTTTTACCTATTGATCATATATCGTTTTCAAAACTCTTCATGAAACATTGATACAGTGTCTTATCCATTATATATTTTCATTCATATTCGTATCTTATGAATCACATACTTTTATCAATTAGGAAAGATTTAGCCTATTCCAACTCAACCTTTATACAACTAAATCGTATGCTTTAGTCATTAACTAACTTATTCTAATAGCACATATCTACACGTGCGAATACAAATTTAGAAATCATGACTTACTTCATTTACCAATCTTACATACTCAATTTATCCATAACTTATCATCACATACAAATATAAAAATGTATACCAATACTTATACATATACTTGTTCATTTACATATACATATACGTACCATTACACATTCATACACTTACATACATAAACACATGCATATAGACATTGAGCTCGTCAATTACTTTACTTATATCATAGCAATAACCAAAAATCTATACATGTGGTGGTCGATTACTTAACTATACATAGTCACGTACTTCTTTCTCAATACCACCTCTGATCTATTCTCGTCTTAACCTAAACTCTTCAATCATATATATATATATATATAAACATAAATCAACATTCAAGTACTCATCGTATGAGTTACTTACCTGGCTTCGCGAGCACTCCAGGTCCTAGATCTTTCTGGAAAAACCAAATCAAGTCCGTTTTTAACATTTTCAGTTCCATTACTCTTAAAATATCATAACAAACTATTTCTAACCACTAATTCACTTAAATACCTGGTTTACGCGTTTTTAGAAAATCTTCTGAAAAAAGTTTCTGGAAATGCTACGGAAGGGTCCCGAACCCTCCGAACCTACCCGAATTTATCCATACATGTTCGTAATATTATAAATAACTTATAACTATCATTAAATTCAAAACACATCATTCTACGCAAAAACCAACTTTTACCGGAAACTGGCATATTCTATCGGATCGATCAAACTCCTCCATTTTCACTCGGATTCTACCAAATACAAATATTCAATATACTAATACTCAATCAATTAAATTTATATCACTATGCTACTCTACAAAGCTATTGGATACATCCGATTATTTAGCGAAAAACTTGAAATTAGCGAATTTTTACCGGGAGGTCTTACCGAGATTTCGAGGGCATATACGGACTCCAAATGATCCCATGAACATGCTAGAATAAACTGAATTCTGATCGAAGCTACCGTTCACCATGGTTCACTATTCATTCCAATCTTCCTCCCTCGTTTCGCGTGCAACCAAGCACGGATCGGAAAAATCATCATTTCATCATGTAGTACTCTCTGAGATAGTTTAATCTAATCGTAATTAGATCGAATACGTATATAAAAACAAGAGGTGAAACCATTAAATAAGTAATCTTATTGAAAAAGGAATTGTTCGTATTCATGATTTAGTGATATGTATATATTAGATAAAGACCCCAGGATTTACAATGTAGTGCGTAGTTACAATATAGTTTGTAATTGAAATTAGGAAGCGTCACTATAAGTTGTATATTCTTAAATAAAATTCGTGGTCAAGATTTACTGACACGGGTCGGTTAGTAAAATCCGTTGAGACCGGTACATGTTGTATATCGAGACTTGGGCCGATGGTTTATCCTAATGAACCATGAGTCTTGGGAGACTCATATAGACATGTAGGTGTTTATTTGATAAACAATGAATGACTCACCGAAGATTTCCTAATAGATGGTATATCAACGTCAATAGGAATCTTCTTGAGTCGAGTAGTATAGTGGTCATTCAACTCTAGATACCACTATGGATATGTGAGACATCCTCCACACTTTGATGACAGTCACATCACCGATCTATTTAGATCATACCTCCGCCGGATTGTTGGGTGTGGACTGATACTCATGATATCCTGTGAGTATCAAATAGAATCTGTCAGTCCTCTGTACATGGCATAAGTATCTTGAACATGTTTGCGATCTAGTAAATCCATGGCTGTGGTATACTTCAGAAGTGAGTTCTGAGTGTTATTTAGAGATCGTAAATTTGAAAGTCGATTGTATTATGCCTTAGGGATTTAATGTTCCTATCTATATCTCCGGTATAATATTGATAGCCTGTGACGGAGGAATTATACATATGCAATGACCTCGACTTGCATAGTTTAGCGAGATTATCTATGGTCGTCATAATTTATGAGTGGGTGAATTATGGACATGAAATTTGATTTCGTGACGGATAAACCTAAACTTAGAGAGTCCCACAATATGAAGTGTATGTTGGGGTTTTGGCGCGGGCGCAGCGGAAGCTCGCGGTTCGGACGAAATCATAATTTTAAAACTTTTAAAATTACCGAATAAATTACTCAATATCCAATATGAATAATTTATTCATATTTCACCTAAACATATTTATTCGATATCAAATAACGACAAAAATAGTTAAGAAACATCGCGAAACTTTTAAGAAAACGTTTTTCCGCAAAATATCATCAAATGATCAAATTGAACAAATATTATAATAATATCATTCAATTATACTTCACACAAGCACCAAGCCTTCTATTCCATTTCCAAATCAAAAACACCCAAAATTCCTAAGAAAATAAGAAACCTTAGAATCTCTCTAGATGTCCAAGAACAAAAAACATGCTTTCTAAGATTAGAGATATTGAGGATTACCTTTAATCTCTTAATTTCCTTCAGCTATTTCTTGATTTTCTTTATTTTTCATTCTTGAATCATCAAGCAAATTTGGGGAGCTATTTGGAAAAAGAATTTTCGGCCAAGGTAAAACCAAGAAGAAGAGAAGAAAATTTTTTCTCTTTTAAAAGATCCATTGCCGACCTAGAGGGGGCATTTTTATCATTTTTGGAAAAATTAATTTGATCCAAAATCAAATAAATAAATCATGCCACATGTTACCACTTAATAATAAACATGTGTGATAACAATTATCACAAATGAAATTTATTTAATTAAATTAAATATAAAGTTAAAGTAGTCAAAAATCAAATTTAACACTTTAACCTTAAATTTAATGCCATGTGTAACCAATAATAATTAAACATATATTCCATAACAATTATGAAATATATATATATATATATAATATATATATATATATATATCAATTAATCATCTAAATATTTAATATTTAAATATCTAAATAATTAATTACTATAATTATTAATCCATATGTATTTTATTTATATTAAATAAAATACACATAGAAGTGACATGTGTCAAAATCTCATTTGACAATTAATTAATGTGTATATAATCAAATTATGTATCAAACACAAATACACAATAATCACGATTAACCAAAAAAATGCCCATATGCATGTATTTTTGTTTAACCGTTTAAACGATTCGAATTAACTCATTTAATCCGGTGAAGTATTATGAATAATTTGTATTATTCATAAAGTGTTGCCCAAGTGCTCAACGAGTACACTTCATATTGTGGGACTCTCTAAGTTTAGGTTTATCAGTCACGAAATCTAATTTCGTGTCTATAATTCATCCACTCATGAATTATGACGACCACAGATAATCTCGCTAAACTATGCAAGTCGAGGTCATTGCATACGTATAATCCCTCCATCACAGGCTATCCATATTAAACCTGAGATATAGATAAGAACGTCAAATCCTTATGGTATAATATAGCCGACTTTCAAATTTACGATATCTAAATAACACTCGGAACTCGCTTCCAAAGTTATACAACGGCCATGGATTTACTAGATCGCAAACACGTGTAGGAAACCTATGCTCTGTACAAAGGACTGATGTATTCTATCTTGATACGCACTGGATATCATGAGCATCAGTCTATACCCAACGAACATGTGGAGGTCTGATCTAAATAGATCGATGATGTTACTGTCATCAAGGTGTGGAGGATAACTCATATATCCACTGTGGTATCTCAAGTCGAAGGACCACTATGCTCTCTCAACTCGAGAAGATTCTTATTGACGTTGGTGTACCATCTATTAGGAAATCTTTAGTGAGTCGTTCAGTGTTTATCAAATAAACACCTACATATCTATACTAGTATCCGGAGACTCATGGTTCATTGGGATAAACCATCGGACCAAGTCACGATATACGATATGTACTGGTCTCAGTGGATTTTACTAACCAACCCGTGTTAGCAAATCTTGACCAGGAACTTTATTTAAGGATATACAACTTATAGTGACGCTTCCCAATGTCAATTACAAACTACGTTGTAATTGCGCACTACATGGTAGATCCTATGGTCTTTGTCTAATATACATGTATCACTAAATCAGATTTAGTTTCAATATAATCATATTAGATATCTAATCGTAGTTAGATCGAACATGTATATAAAAGACAAGAGGTGCTACCATTAAATAAGTAATATTATGGAAAAATGAATTGTTTGTATTCATGAATCAGACATAAATACGATCCGGATTGGCACTCCGAGCACCAAACCTAATAGTGTACTCGTTGAGCACTTGGGAAATGCGTTATGAATAATACAGATTATTCATAATACTTCATCGGATTAAATGAGTTAATTTGAAACGTTTAATCGGTTAAATGAAAATACATGCATTAAGGGATTTTTGTCTATTATTAATTAATAATTAATGTGTATTTGTATTTGATACAAGATTTGATTTGATACATATTAATTAATTGTCAAATGAGACTTTGACACATGCCATTAATATATATATATATATATGTTATTTAATGTAAATAAAAATACATATATAATAATAATCGTATTAATTTTTTATTTAGGTGTTTAAATGTTAAATATCTAGATAATTAAATTATATCAATATTACATAATTTTTATGTAATATGTTTGATTATTATTGGTTACATGTGGCATGATTCTTTTAAGCTTAAAGTTTACAAATTGGATTTGTTAACTTAAAGCCTATTATTATTTAATTTGATTTAAATGACCAAATGACCATTTTGCCCCTAAAGATTTTGGCTTGTTTTTTAAAGTGAATTTTTGTTTTCTCTTTCATAAAAGAGCCATGGCCGAACCTCTCAAGCATGGAAGCTCCCAAAAATTTGTTTGAAGAAACAAGGAAGAAAATGAAGAAATAAAGAAGAAAGTTTAAGGAAATTAGGAGATTTGGAGGTAATCTTCATAATTCTTAAACTTAGAAAGCTTGTTTCTTATTCTTGAGTATCTAGAAAAGTTTTAGGGGTCTTCCTTTCTTAGATTTTGGGGATTTTTGATTTAGAGGATGGATTTGGATGCTAGATGCATGTGTGAAGTTAGATTGAATAATATTAGTGTAATATTAGTTCTATTTTGTCATTTCATGACTTGTTGCCATTCTAGAGTGTTGTGACCACTCTTATAACTCCTAGAATTATTCTTGAGTTCTTCATTTGTGGTGACCTTGGTTGGTGTAAATATTAATATGATTAATGTTGAGAAAATTGGATTTAAAGCATGAAAATGATAATTTTGGTTACCAAATCATATCTAGAATTTCTATGATTTTGGTGATGAAAAGTATGTTGTATAAATGTATTGGATGTGTTTCGGGCATTGGAACAATTGCTGGAAATTATTTCGGAGTTGAAATATGCAAAAACAGTAAAAAACGACATTACCGGGTGACTTTTGGGCTTACCGGGTGTCCGCTGTCCAAAAAGTGAATTAATCATTGTTCGGGAAGCCCATGAACTGCCCAAGCACTATTGGGGCTGACTTGGGCAGCCCCGTGTGTATTCGTTGGTTAGTTCGTACAAAAACACGTTTTATGCTACTTTGAGGAAAAACATTTTCGTAAAGTGTTTCGCGGTGTTCCTAACGTATTTATGTCATTATTTGATATCGAATTAAAGTGTTTGGGTGAAATATGAATGAATTAAAGTTTTTAAAGTTATGATTTTGCCCGAACCACGTGCTTCCGCTGCGCCCGCGCTAAAACCCCAACAAAATTGGTATCAGAGCGAGTCTGATCCTAGATCCATTACATTTTTTCATGCTTGATATATGATATATAATCCAATTTTGATATTTGCACATGCTTGTAATCTAGAGGTTTCTTGATTTTTCGGTTCTACGCTAACGGGAAAACATAATCGAGATTTAATGGTTAAGTTAAGTTATATTTTCTCGGGTAGAATTAAACTGTTGAGAAATTGATCTGATTAACTATCTGCATTTGATGTAGAGTAAAAGCCACTATAGGAATATCCCCGCTTAAATAAGGTATTAAAGTGACTAGAATTAGGAATACTTGTTTCTTGGTCCGCCTTTTCAGTACGGATGCGCATGATTTCCTGATGCTATAGTTGTATCGTGCCAAAGCTGTGCAGTTATGGCTGATGGTAGTTCATGTTGGGGTTGGTGCTTAGAGCGCCAATTCCCGGTTGTATTTCTTTGAGAATACCTCTGTAAAATGTTTTATTATGAATAATACAAGCAGTTTCTGTAATATAATGTTAGGGATATGCCCTATACCCAACTTGTGGATGGGCTATATTGATGAGTGGTAAATGTATCACTATTTCCCAGTCATTTGACCTAATATTTTGTATAGTTTCTTGAGTTTTGTGATTATTTTAATGTGTTTTGTGTTATTTTATAGATAAATAAAGTTTCAGGATATTCTGGAGGTGATTTGGAGCCAAAACAGTGAAAAAGGACACAAAAAGGCAAAATGGTAATTTGGCGTGTCGCGATGTGCAGCCCACGTCGCGACGCATAACGTGCGCTGCTCCATACTAACATGCGCCATGGACACATGTCAGAATCTGAGAAGTTTGACTTTGCTAACGTGCGCTGTGCCACATGTTTAAATCATAGCCCATCTGCTAACATGCGCCGTGCCACATGTCATCATCCTATAGTGCCGCCAATCACCATGACCACGTGTCAGCCACGTCATCGCCATGTCAGTAGAAGACCGAGTCAACTTTGCCACATCACCGTCATATCATCATCATCCAATCATAGCACGACACGTGTCACAATCCTACGGTGCCGACAATCACTATCGCCATGTGTCGCCACGTCATTGCCACATCACTGCCACGTCAGCTCAATTATTGAATTAATCATCCAAAATGCCATGTCATCGGATAAGAATCTTGGGTGAACCAATCTGAACGTGACACGTGTCGTGTCGCGACGCGTGATCCTTACGCGTCACGATGCGGAGAACCTATCGACGCCTATAAATTCAGCTCGAGATTTCAGTTTCAGATGTACCTTCCTCTCTGAATTCTCTGATGTAAATAAAGAGTTTTATATCTAGTTTATTTTAATTTCAGTTTTGTAATTAATTTTAATTACTTTCTGTAATAATAATTGACTTTCTTTACTTTTTCAATTTTTACTATTCAACATGAGGAGGTAACTTCCCCCTGCTAGGGTGAAAGGTAAAACTTTTATTATTGCTATTTAGATTAATCTCCCTTAATTATAATATATTCATTATTTAAAACTTGACTTAACAAGGATACCGCTATATTGGTCGGTTGATAATCAATTATAAACTGGTTTTAACCTGACTAAGCATGGATACCGCCTGGTTGGTCGGTTGGTAATTACCGCTGTTGGGTTTCTAAGGTCATCCCAAGATCATATTAAGCATGAAACATGTGAATACTAAAAGTAAGAATGGCGGAAACATACTTACAAAGATCAGATGGATGGTTGTGTTGATAACGAAAATTTTTGCTCCATTTGAAAGTCTCCAAGCTTTCTTTTTGAAGTTGTTTGTGGAAGCTCCAAGCTGGAAGGTTGAGATTCCAAACTCAAAGGATGGTTTCCCTATCAACTAGTATGATTCCTTTAAGTGCTAGCTTTTGAAATTTTTGCAACAAAAATTTCCCTTTTGTTCTTGCAAGTTTCGGCTAAAGAGAGAAAATTGGGAGAGAGAGAGCTTTTTGATATTTTTTGTTTCTAAAAACCTTAATACAAAAAGTCTCACCAATTTTTGGTAAATGCTTTTCAAAAAAGAAAAACAAAGTTTGGAGGGAAAATTACAATAACTGCTCCCAACTACTCCCATCACCAATAGTGACTAGATGTCAATCACTCAAAGTTGAAAAGACTTCCATCACTGAAGTGACATGTGATGTGACTTGTAGGCCCCACTAATTTCAAAATCGGAGTGGGCCCGCAAACACATCCCATGCTCTGTTTCGTTAATTCCGAATTAACGAATTTTCCGCTGCGACTTAATTAAATCAAATTTAATTAAATAATTATTTCTAGCAAAATTACCGTTAAAGTCGCTCGTGAATTAATTCTAAATTAATTCATTCGCCCGAATTAAAATCAAATTTTAATTTCGTGTCAAAATCCAATTTCATTTAATATATCGAATATATTATTTTATCGATTAATTCCGAATTAATCGTTCTCTCTCTTCTAATAGAATTTTATCCCAGATAAATTCTCGCTGTAATTAATCCCAGATTAATTATGTTCGAGTCATACGTAATCGGTGAATCTTTGGGAAGCGACCCGTGAGATCCCTGGATATATTGGCAGTAAATTCGGTCGTCGATCTATCCGAACACGTGTGTACCTCGTACCACGTTCTAACTGATTTACGAGACATGGTTGGCTTCTAGCAAAACGCCGTGCCTACCCAATTCTCCAGAAATATTCTTTTAAGGAATATGTAATCTATGTAAGGCGTAGTATACATAGTATTGCGTATAACGATCAAGTATCGGATGTCACAAGCAAGGCCTGGGGCTGGAATAGTGTCTGCCCCGTACGAAGGATATTTAGGATCACAAAAAACTAGTCTCTTTAATCAGATAATCATGACCTTATCCTATTATCCTGATGGTTGCAACATATTAGAGTACCATTTCTGTATCCCTGTGTGATCATCATATCCATATGATAGAAGTGATACTTCCGTCTTGACATCACACCTAATACACTACGATTCTCAATAAACCCAGAAGAGGCGTGCACAGAACCTGTTAAGGTCCCGGACGACCAAAACCAAAGCGTATTGATTGTCGCAAGTACTAGCGATGCAAGTCTCAGGTTAAGACCAAATACACCTACCCTAATTCGAATTACCATAGACACATAGTCATAATACCCATGGGATTCCGATGGGTCTATCCAGAGCGAAGCTGTTTCCGTACCATCGGTAAACACAACCTCATATCACACTTGCATGAGTATCCAATACTTAAATATATGAGAACTATGTTGTTACGCTTCCATAACACGCACACGTGCAATACTAGTCTATTTCGCATTATCGATGTCCAGTCTCGATAATACTTCGACTAGGGATATTTAATGATTAAACCTTTATGGATTGATATTGTCTCATATCTTATAATCCAGAACTAATAATAAGGACTTTTATCATTTATATATTTAAGTAATCAAATTTCAAAATGATAAAATACAATTTCAATTGTCACATAGTTAATTTGTACAAAAACCACAATATCTTTTACAAATAGTGACGCTATGGGTCATAATTGTCCAACAATCTCCCATTTGGCCTATATCCAGTCACTCAAGTTCTCCATCTCCATAGATTAAGAAAGCATCCTTAGTTTGTCTAAGATACTTAAGGATATTCTTAACCGCCATCCAGTGACCTTCACTTGGATCAGCCTGATAGCGACTAAACATGCTCAAAGAATATGAGACATCAGGTCGCGTACATATCATGTTATACATGATCGATTCGACTACCAAAGCGAACGGGATCCGACTCATGTTGTCTCTCTCATCTTGAGATTTATGACACATGTCCTTAGATAGAGTGACGTCATGTGACACTGGCAACAGTCCCCTCTTGGACTGATCCATGTTGAATCTCTTCAACACTTTATCAATGTACGTGCTCTGGGAGGGTCCAAGCAGCTTTCTAGATCCATCCAGGTAGATTTTTTTTCCTAGAATAAAGGCTGTTTCTCCCAGATCCTTTATGGAGAATTTTAGTGAAAGCCAAACTTTCACCGATTGTAGCATGGGAATGTCATTGCCAATAAGCAATACATCATCAATGTAAAGGACAATGAATGTCAGTACGCTTCCACTAACCTTCTTATATACACAAGGATCATCCTTATTTTGAATGAAATCATATTCTTTTATGATCTCATCAAAACGTTGGTTCCAAGAACGCGATGCTTGCTTCAATCCATAAATAGATTGATTTAACTTGCAAACTTTGTCTGCATGTTTAGGTACGACAAAACCGTCAGGCTGTTGCATTTAAACATCCTCCAAAAGGTTTCCGTTAGGGAAAGTGGTTTTGACGTCCATCTGCCATATCTCGTAATCGAAGTATGCAGCATTAGCAAGCATTATCCGAATGGATTTTTATCATGGCAATAGGTGAAAATGTTTCGTCGTAATCGACACCATGTCGTTGACGATACCCTTTCGCTACAAGCCTAGCTTTATACGTTTGTATGTTGCCATCCATGTCGGTCTTCCTCTTGAAGACCCATTTGCAACCAATAGGCTTTACGCCTTCTGGTGTATCAACCAGTGTCCAAACTTGGTTGGTGTACACAGAATCCATTTCGGACATCATGGTATCTTGCCATAATCCAGAGTCGATACCTTGTATCGCTTCCTCATATGTAGCCGGTTCATCTTCCTCAATAAGATTAATATCCACATGGGTGAGATCAGAAACCCATACCTCTCAGGTTGTTTTCTCACTCTCTTCGACCTACGCGGTTCTTGTGTATTCGAAGATTGTGGTACAGTTTCATCCCTTATGAACTGTTCATGTTCCGTTAAGGATTCTATGCCAGGAACAGTATCACTCTGATTTTCATCGAGTTCTACTTTCTTCCCACTTACCACTGCTTCTAGGAATTCCTTCTCAAGGAAAACCGCATGTAAAGCAACAAATACTTTGTTCTCTTGTGGGTGATAGAAGTAATATCCTTTGGTTTCCCTAGGATATCCTACAAATAGACATTTATCAGATTTGGGTTCTAGTTTGGTACCTTCCAAACGTTTGACGTATGCCCAGCATCCCCAAATCTTCAGGAATGAGAAACCCGGTTTATTTCATGTCCATATTTCATATGGTGTCTGTTGAACAGACTTTGACGGAACCTTATTCAAAATAAGTATTGCACTGTTCAATGCATATCCCCATAAGGAAATAGGTAGCTCTATGCGACTCATCATATACCTTACCATGTCCAACAAAGTTCAGTTTCTCCGTTCGGACACACCGTTTAATTGCGGTGTTCAGGGAGGAGTCCACTGTGAAAGAATAACATATTCTTTCAAATAATCAAGAAACTCATTGCTTAAGTATTCGCCACCACGGTCCGACCGTAATGTCTTAATACTTTTGCCGGTTTTTTTTCTACTTCGTGTCGAAACTCTTTGAATTTCTCAAAGGTTTCCGACTTGTGTCTCATAAGATACACATAACCATAACGCGATGCATCATCCGTAAAGGTTAAGAAGTATTCATATCCACCTCTAGCCTGGCTATACATGGGCCCACATACGTCACTATGAACGAGGGCTAACAGTTCGATGACACATACACCTTTACCGCTAAAAGGTCATTTAGGCATTTTGCCTAATAAACAAGATTCGCAGACGTCATATGAATTTGGATCAAATCCGTCCAAGTACCCACTCTTCGAAAGTGTGGATATGCGAGTCTTGTTAATATGTCCCAGATGATAATGCCACATATAAGCTTCATCTTTGTTACTTAATTTAAGCCTTTTGTTTGTTATATTATATGTTTGAGATTGATTTATATTCAAAATATAAAGACCATTATTTACATCAGCAGTGCAAATCTCCATATCATTTTTATACATAAAACACCCAGTGTTTCTAAATACAAAAGTATACCCACATTGGGCTACCATAGATACAGAAATAATATTCCTAGTCAAACTAGATACATAATAACAGTCTGAAAGTTTAAGTACATGCCCCGAGGGCAGTTCCAAAACATAAGTGCCAACGGCCAAAACGGTGACTCGTGTCCCATTTCTAACGTGGAGGTCAATCCCTCCTGAGGCCAGTCTCCTGCTATTCTGCAGATCCTACACATCAGTACATATATGAGTACCACAACCAGAATCAAAAATCCAATTTTTAAAACTAGTAGTAGACATGTTTATTTCTATAACAGACATACCTGATGCCGGTGCCTTGCACGCTTTGATTTCCTTCATGTGTGCCTTGTACTCACGGCAGTGACGCTTCCAGTGACCCTGCTTCCCGTACTGCAGACATACATCTTGGGATTTGTCCTTACCCTTCCCATAAGGTTTTGACGATTTGGCCTTGCCTTTCTTCTTCTTCTTATTTACACCTCTAGTCACCTTAGGCCAAGCCCTCAGAGTATAAGATGTTGAAGCGAAGTGCGCCTCGCACTTCTTGCCATTTAGAAGCTCTTTTTCTGCTTCGCGCAGTGTGGACATTAACTCTCCAAGAGTATGGTCTTGGTTCATCATATTGTAGTTCATGATGAACCCACTCCAAGTGTCGGGTAGAGACTGTAAGATCAAATCTATAGAAGTCTCAACCTCGAAGACAATGCTCATCTGTCCCAGCTGCTCAATGTCAGCAATCATCTGTGACACATAGTGCTCAACAGATGTACCCTCTAATATGCGAGCGTGAAAGAGCTTCTTCTGCAACTCATATCTCTGCGATCTAAGATTAGATCGATGAATATCATGCAACTTCGCCATCATATTATAGGGATCCAATCCCTTGTTCTGACGACGGAATTGTTGAGTCATAGCAGCAAGCATTATAGATTGAGCAGTGATGTTGTCATCGCTATGAGTCTTCCAAAGCTCTAGCTCAACTATCTGATCAGATCTAGGCTTAGGCCCAAGAGGTCTCTCTATAATGTAGAGCAACTTCTCGGATCCCAGGACAATCCTGAGATTCATATCCCAGTCTTGAAAGTTCGCGCCATTAAAGACATTGTCGCCCATGATAATATCTCTAATGCTTAACTTTCATGTCATATTAATTGTAATAGTCAAACAATTCAACTAACGATGTTTGGGTACAGTCTAACTGTTACAAGAAAAATAATAAAATATTAGTCCAACTAATAAATATAATTGACGAAATAATTTGAAAGCGCGTAAAGCCAAGTATTTGAACGAAATTGAAAAATCAATACTGGCCTCCCACTATTTTTCGGCGAGCCTCTAACCCTCTGTTGAGTACTCAGGAAACCTAGATTCCTAGTAGGCTAGGATCCCGTTAAATAACACACAACCTTGACTTTGGCCAACAAGCAGTATGATATTTAACTAGGTAGATCTATAAGATCAATTGGATATCATCCAATTCCTAGATCCGGTAGGTGGACCTCCAAGTCCGAAATATATATACAATATATATGCCAATATATCCAATATATTTTCCTAACCTTTTTCCTCTGAATCAACTAAGCCTTGGCTTTGGCACAACAAGCTTAATGATCCAGTTAAGCGGGACCCATTGACTTTGGAAAGCTTCGTAATCGATGTCGATGGGCAAGAAGTGATCTTGACTTTGGCCAACAAATCACGACTTGGACAGGAGATACGATATGGAACCAACAAATCACGACTTGGACAAGACATACGATATGGAACAAAGCCTTCATGATTTAAACACATCCGCGATGGACAAAGGTCTTGACTTTGGCCAACAAACCAGTGCCAATCTTGGATCTTGAGAAAGAATCACTCAATGGAAGGAAAACGCTTAATATTTGTTGATGGTTTTTCGCGTAAATTGGCAACCAATTTATTATCTTTGATTAGGTCTCATTATACACCCTTAAACATGCATTCTAAAAGCATAATAAGACGCGGTAAATAAATTAATAATGATATGTAGATGAATATCTCACAAATTGTTCCTAGAATAAATCACTCCCTTTCCTCTCCCCGGCTAGCACTATTTTAACTTCTACCCAATTACATAATACAATTAAAGAAACCTCATTAACATTGAGGGGAATTAGGTGAGAAGAGAATTACAAAGAATCGAGAGATAAGGCTCGACAAGTAGGTCCAATTTAATAAATTCTAAATTTATAACAATTTCCAAAATTTCCATTTCCCTTCTAATATCCATTCGATATACATTATTCATACAACACATCCATGTATTCACACAAAGCATGTTATTCAATCAATCTAATCCAATTAATTAATCTTTGAATAAAGTGATCATCCAATGTTCAAACAATGATTTGATTTGCGCGAGTCCAACTCGTTTAAGAATAAGTACTCAAAGTACGAATTCTTGAATTATATCGAACTATAATTTAAATATAATATAATTTTTATTCAATACTAATTCTATATTTAATTCCAAATTAAATAATTACACTTTTTAATGCGCCTTTACGACTTAGATTCTAAATCTAATCATTAATGGGTCTCAAAGCCCAATTAACATCCAATGTTCATTTAATTAAAGTCCAATGGGCTTTCAATTAATTTCTTAAGGCTGGGCTTTGGTCAATATGGGTCAAACCTAAATACCAAGGCCCAATTAAGGAATCACCCTATTTGCCAAGAAATCAATTTTGGCCCATTAGGCCCAATTAAATTTTAAAAGGCCCATATATTATATTTGGACTTAATGGAATGGTTTAGGCCCAATTTGGATCCAATCCAATTGTCCTAAACCAACTTGGCCCAACCAAGCCCATTAGGCCCAAATACAACATTTTTAGCCCAATTCCAAATTAAGCCCAACTAATTAAATTCTAATATTCCAAATTTCATAATTTAATTAATTAAAGTGTATTGCACTAATTAATTATTTAAATCAACATTTCCAAAATACTAATTTAATCAATTAATCATGCTTTAATATATTCAATACATGTCCAACATTATTGAAACAAAATCAACTCATTTTCATACTTCTCAAGTCACGGCAATTTGAAGGATTTTATATCTGATTTCGATTCCAATCCGATTAAATCACAAATCAATATATCTAAAGTCTTTAAACACATCCAATGGTCTAAAAAACAAAAAATTACCATGACTTTAGGGCACTATAACTTTCGGCCAAGCCTAAGATTTTGGACAAAATTAATCCAATTAATTTTTCATAAAATTGATCATGCATAACTCTAAGTTATCAACATACAAGCATACTCAAACAAATAATTTGATTAAAACATGCTCAAATCAAAAATACCCAAATCAAGATTATAAACCCTAAATTCAATTTCATGCTCAATAAGGCTCATGATACCATTGTTGGGTTTCTAAGGTCATCCCAAGATCATATTAAGCATGAAACATGTGAATACTAAAAGTAAGAATGGTGAAAACATATTTACAAAGATCGGATGGATGGTTGTGTTGATAACGAAAATTTTTGATTCCTTTGAATGTCTCCAAGCTTTCATTTTGAAGTTGTTTGTGGAAGCTCCAAGCTTGAAGGTTGAGATTCCAAACTTTTGTGTTTTGTTTTCTAAAAACCTTAATACAAAAAGTCTCACCAATTTTTGGTAAATGCTTTTCATAAAAGAAAAACAAAGTTTGGAGGGAAAATTACATTAATTGCTCCCAACTACTCCCATTACCAATAGTGACTAGATGTCAATCACTCAAAGTTGACAAGACTTCCATCACTGAAGTGACATGTGATGTGACTTGTGGTCCCCACTAGATTCAAAATCAGAGTGGGCCCGCAAACACATCCCGGGCTCGGTTTTGTTAATTCCGAATTAACGAATTTTCCGTTGCGACTTAATTAAATCAAATTTAATTAAATAATTATGCCTAGCAAAATTACCGTTAAAGTCGCTCGTGAATTAATTCTAAATTAATTCATTCGCTCGAATTAAAATCCAATTTTAATTTCGCGTCGAAATCCAATTTCATTTAATATATCGAATATATTATTTTATCGATTAATTTCGAATTAATCGTTCTCTCTCTTCTAATAGAATTTTATCCCAGATAAATTCTCGCCGTAATTAATCCCAGATTAATTATGTTCGAGTCATACTTCATCGGTGAATCTTCGGGAAGCGACCAATGAGATCCCTGGATATATTGGCAGTAAATCCGGTTGTCGGACTATCCGAACACAAGCATACCTCGTACCATGTTCTAACCGATTTACGAGACATGGTTGGCTTCTAGTAAAGCGCCGCGCCTACCCAATTCTCCAGAAATATTCTTTTAAGGAATATGTAATCTATGTCAGGCGTAGTATATGTAGTATTGCGTATAACGATCCAGTATCAGATGTCACATGCAAGGCCTGGGGCTGGAATAGTGTCTGCCCCATACGAAGCTTATATCGGATCACAAGCAACTAGTCTCTTTAATAGGATAATCATGACCTTGTCATATTATCCTGATGGTTGCAACACATTAAAGTACCAGTTCTGTATCCCTGTGTGATCATCATCTCCATATGATAGAAGTGATACTTCCGTCTTGACATCACACCCAATACACTACGATTCTCAATAAACCCAGAAGAGGCGTACACAGAACCTGTTAAAGTCCCGGACGACCAAAACCAAAGCGTATTGATTGTCGTAAGTACTAACGATGCAAGTCTTAAGTTAAGACCAAATACACCTAACCTGATTTGGATTCCCATAGACACATAGTTATACTACCAATGGGATTCCGAGGAGTCTATCCAGAGCGAAGCTGTTTTCGTACCATCGGTAAACACAACCTCCTATCACACTTGCATAAGTATCCAATACTTAAATATATGAGAACTATGTTGTTACGCTTCCATAACACGTTCAAGTGCAATATTAGTCTATTCCGCATTATCGATGTCCAGTCTCGATAATACTACGATTAGGGATATTTAATGATTAAACCTTTATGGATTGATATTGTCTCATATCTTATAATCCGGAACTAATCATAAGGACTTTTATCATTTATATATTTAAGTAATCAAATTACCAAATGATAAAATGCAATTTCCATTGTCACATAGTTAATTTGTACAAATATTCATACCACTTTTATGACAGGTCGGACTTAATTTTAATTAATCAGGTTACCGCCTATATGGCTGGTTGGTAATGTTATCACAAGTTAATATATTATATTAAGGGAGATATCTAAATTAGTAGTGGTAAAAGTAGATCCTTTAACCCTAGCATTTTATTTTATTATAATTTTACTTTTTAGTATTTACTTTACCACATTTACTTTTCAATATTTTACTTTATGTCTTTTATTTTTAAGTTTTTACTAGCCTTAGATATGTGTTGTAGCTAAGTTAGTTATCTGGGGTTGTGATGAATTTTAATATCACCGGTTTTTAAGGGGTTATTTTATAGTTTGGGTAATTTAAAGGTTTACTTATTAAGTCTTAAGCTTAATGCGTCTTGTTAACTGGCCATTAATAAGATTGATCTGGTAAATCTAAAATAAACTTGAAAAATGAATTTTAGGTTTTAGCCTTAGACTTAATAGCGCACGATCTTCCTTGAGGATAGATAACCCTTTAATAGATTTCCTTACAGGATAGACATATACCTGTCGGGCGGCGGTAGCCATAATTTAAACTTAATCTTAATGAATCCATGTAATTTGGTTGACAAAGACATATGGTTCAATTGGGTTATACTGGGTATTTGCATCTGACCATCGACAGAGGCTTTTGCATAATTTCGTGTTCCAGGTTAGTAAATCGATATATTACACAAACATGAATTAACCACTTCATCTTTAAAAAGATATTGGAAGAAATCACAACACTGGATATTTTTATAAATTTGAATTTTCCTCAACCTACTTTCGCGTAATTTTATTTACTTGTTTTTAAGTTTAAAATCATCACCATTTCAAATCAATCAATCAACCTATTAGATACTAGTAATAATTTGACCTCATAAAATTAATAGATTAGGTATTAAGTTCTCGTGGGATCGATACTTTTTATACTACTTGAACGATACGTGCGCTTGCGTTATACACCGGTCAAGTTTTTGGCGCCGTTGCCGGGGACTTATTTATCTTTCACTATTAGTTTTGAGGTTAGATACCTTTACTTGTATCAAATTTTCTATTTGCTTATTATTTCTGTTTTCTTGTGTTTCAGGTTCTCAGACAGTACATGAGACGAACCAGAAGCTTTGAACTCCGACTGCTTGACCTAGAAATTGAAAGAACTATTAGACAGTTGAGAAGGGAAAGGCGTGAAGGCCAAGAAGCTTTAGTCAACATGGAACCCAAACCTCTGGAAGTTGCACCACCAATACCCATTCGAGACAGAACCATTTGTTGGTTTCTATAATATGTCCCAAGGAAAGATTAAGCATTTAAAATACAACAATGAATATATATAAAAGATGAAGTATGGCGGAATTATACTTACAATGCTTTAGTGATGAAGAAAACCGAACTAAAAGTGGAAGCTCCAAGGTTGATGATTTTCGGCCAAGGAAGACAAGTAGTGGAAAGCTCCAAGCTTTAAGTATTCCAAGCCCTAAGGTGGTTTCCCTATCAACTCCTTTGATTCCTTGCTTGTGCTAGCAAAAATGGAGAATGAGAAAACAATTTTCTGCCTTGTTGGTGCAGCTCACGGCGTGAGCAAGAGAGGAAGAGAGGAGAGTGTTTCACTTTTGATTTTCTTTCCTTTGCATGCCAAAAAACGTGAATAACCAAGGAAAATGAAAAGTGAAGTGATATCTAATACCAAAAGAATTTTTAATGCAAAAAATCCTTCCAAAACCGTGCATGGCTTTCCCTCCAAAATGAATCCATAATTTGCTATCATTACCATACTTAGAGATTAGAGACAATGCATCATCCCTTAAAGGTGACTAGATACATTCACTATCTATTCGTATTAAGTAATGAGATATCGCGATGTGATTTGCGGATATCACTCGATTCTAAATACGAATGTGTCCGTAAGCACTTTCGGGCTCGGTTTCGTTAATTCCAAATTAACGAATTTCCGTCGCGACGTGAATTAAATAATTACGCCTTGCGAAATTACTATTCAGTTCGCTAATGAATTAATTCTAAATTAATCCGTTTGCCCGAATTAAAATCCGATTTTAATTCCGCGTCGAAATCTAATTTCTTTTAATAATATATCGAATATATTATTTTATCGATTAATTCCAGATTAATCGATCTCTCTCTCTCTCCTATAAGGCATTTTATCCAAGATAAAGTTTCTCCGTTATTAATCCAAGATTAATAAAGTTCGAATCAAACATCATAGGTGAATCTCAGGAAGCGACCCAAGAGATCTCCGGATATGTTGGCAGTAAATACGGTCGTTGGATAATCCAAACACGTACGTACCTCGTACTACGTTTTTACCGATTTACAAGACAAGGTTGGCTTCTAGCAAAGCGCCATGCCTACCCAATTCTTCAGAAATATTCTTACTGGAATATTAGATCTATATCAAGCGTAGTATACCGTAGTATTGCGTACATCGATCCAGTATCGGACGATCACATGTTAGGCCTGGGGCTGGAAATGTGTCTGCCCCGTACGAAACATATATCGGACATCAAGCAACTAGTCTCTTTAAATCGGGCAATACTGACCTAGTCATATTGTCCCGACGGTTGCAACCTTTTATAGAGCACTAGTTCTGTATCCTGCGTGATCATCAACTCCATATGTCTGAAGTGACACTTCCATCTTGACATCACACCCAGTGCACTACGATTCCTGATAAACCCAGAAGAGGTGAACACAGAACCAGTTAAGGTCCCCCAACCACCAAAACCAAAGTTTACCTATTGTCGCAAGTACTAGCGATGCAAGTCTCAGGTTAAGACCATATACACCTACCCTGATGCGGCCTCCCATAGACACGCAGACATACTACCAATGGGATTCCGCGGGGTCTATCCAGAGCGAAGCTGTTTTCCGTACCATCGGTAAAAAACACAACCTCCTATCGCACTTGCATAAGTATCCTATACTTAAATATATGAGAACTATGCCGTTGTGCCCTCACAACATGCACAAGTGCAATACTAGTCTATTCCGCATTATCGATGTCCGATCTCGATAATACTCCGACTAGGGATATTTAATGATTTAAACCTTTATGTATTGATACTGTCTCATATCATCTCAATACGGAATTAATCATATGGACTTTCGCCATTTATATATCAAAGTAAATAAATTACAAAACGGCAAAAGGCAATTTCATTATCACATAGTTAATTTTGTACAATAATACAATATCATTTACAAAACAGTGACGCTATGGGTCATAATGTTAAACAATCTCCCACTTGGCCTATAGCCAGTCACTCAAGCATCTAATACCTGAACTATGTATATGTCGTTCAAACACTTGCGGATAAACAGCTTTCGTCAGCGGATCTGCAATGTTGTTATCTGATGCGACCTTCTCGACTTTTACATCGCCACGATGTATAATCTCCCGAATCAGATGGTAACGCCGAAGAACATGCTTGGATCGTTGGAGACCTTGGTTCCTTAGCTTGTGCTATAGCCCCGTTATTGTCACAATACAATGGAACGGGCTCAGCTGCTAACGGAACTACTCCTAATCCGATTAGGAACTTTCGGATCCAAACTGCCTCCTTTGCTGCTTCCGATGCAGCAATATACTCCGCTTCTGTCGTTGAATCGGCAACAGTATCTTGCTTGGAAGATTTCCAGCTCACTGCTCCGTTATTCAAACAAAAAATGTACCCGGATTGCGACTTGAAGTCGTCCTTGTCGGTTTGGAAACTTGCATCGGCATACCCAGATACCACAAGTTCTCCTTCTCCGTAAATTAAGAAAGCATCCTTAGTTCGTCTAAGATACTTAAGGATATTCTTAACTGCCATCCAGTGACCTTCACCTGGATCGGCCTGATAGCGACTGCACATGCTCAAAGCATATGACACATCAGGTCGTGTACATATCATGGCATACATGATCGATCCGACTGCCGAGGCGAACGGTATCCGACTCACTCATGTTATCTCTCTCTTCTTGAGTCTTAGGACACATGTCCTTAGACAGAGAGGTACCACGTAATATTGGCATCAATCCCTTCTTGGATTGATCCATGCTGAATCGCTTCAACACTTTGTCAATATATGTACTCTGGGAGAGTCCAAGCAGCTTTCTAGATCTATCCCGGTAGATCTTTATTCCCAGAATAAAGGCTGCTTCTCCCAGATCTTTCATGGAGAATTTTAATGAAAGCCAAGCTTTCACCGACGTTAGCATGGGAATGTCATTGCCTATAAGCAATACATCGTCGACATAAAGGACAATAAAAGTCAGTGCTCTCCCACTAACCTTCTTGTATACACAAGGTCATCTTCGTTTTGCACGAAATTATATTCTTTTATGATTTCATCAAAACGCTGATTCCATGACCGTGATGCTTGCTTCAATCCATAAATGGATCGATTTAACTTACAAACCTTGTTTGCAAGTCTAGGTACGATAAAACCGTCAGGCTGTTGCATATAAACATCCTCCAAAAGGTTTCCGTTAAGGAAAGCGGTTTTAACGTCCATCTGCCATATCTCGTAATCGAAATATGCAGCTATTGCAAGCATTATCCGAATGGATTTAATCATGGCAACGGGTGAGAAGTTTCGTCATAATCAACACCATATTGTTGACGATACCCCTTTGCTACAAGCCTAGCTTTGTATGTTTGCACGTTGCCATCCATGTCGGTCTTCTTCTTGAAGATCCATCTGCATCCAATAGGTTTTACACCTTCTGGTGCATCAACCAGTGTCCAAACTTGGTTGGCATACATGGAATCCATCTCGGACTTCATGGCTTCTTACCATAAAGCGGAATCAATATCTTGTATTGCTTCCTCATACGTAGACGGTTCATTATCCTCAATAAGATTAATATCTACATGAGGCGAGATCAGGTACCCTACCTCTCAGGTACTGTCCTGACTCTCTCCGACCTACGCGGTCCTTGTGTATATGAAGGTTGTGGTACAGACTCATCCCGGATGGTCTGTTCATGTTCCGTCGTTGATTCATTGCCAGGAACAGTATCACCACGATTTTCATCGAGCTCCACTTTCCTCCCACTTACCACTGCATCTAAGAATTCCTTTTCAAGGAAAAATGCATGTAGAGCAACAAATACTTTGTTCTCTTGCGGGTGATAGAAGTAATATCCTTTGGTTTCCCTAGGATATCCTACGAAAAGGCATTTATCTGATTTGGGTTCTAATTTGGTACCTTCCAAACGTTTAACATATGCCCAGCAACCCCAAATCTTCAGGAAAGAGAAACCCGGTTTCCTTCCTGTCCATATCTCGTATGGAGTCTGTTCAACAGACTTTGACGGAACCTTATTCAAAATAAGTATTGCACTGCTTAATGCGTATCCCCAGAAGGATATTGGTAGCTCAGTGCGACTCATCATTGACCTTACCATGTCTAACAAGGTACGGTTTCTCCGTTCAGACACACCGTTTAATTGCGGTGTTCCAGGAGGAGTCCACTGTGAAAGAATACCATGTTCTTTCAAGTAATCTTGAAACTCATAACTTAAGTATTCGCCACCACGGTCCGACCGTAATGTCTTAATACTCTTGCCTGTTTGTTTTTCAACTTCGTGTCGAAACTCTTTGAATTTCTCAAAGGTTTCCGACTTGTGCATCATTAGATACACATAACCGTAACGTGATGCATCATCCGTAAAGGTTACGAAGTATCGATATCCACCTCTAGCCTGGCTAGACATGGGCCCACATACGTCACTATGAACGAGGGCTAACAGTTCTGTGGCACGTTCACCTTTACCTCTAAAAGGTGATTTAGGCATTTTGCCTAAAAGACAAGATTCGCAGACATCATATGAATTAGGATCAAATCCGTCCAAGTACCCACTCTTCGAAGTGTGGATATAGTCGAGTCTTGTTAATGTGTCCTAGACGACAATGCCACATATAAGCTTCATCTTTTAGATTACTCCTTTTGAGCCTTTTGTTTGTCATTTTGTGTTTAGGAGATTCATTTACATTCAAAATATAAAGACCATTATTTGCAACAACAGTGCAAATTTCTGCATCATTTTTATATAAATAAACACCAGTGTTTCTAAATACAAAAGTGTACCCATGCTGGGTTAACAAAGATACAGATATAATATTCCTAGTTAAACTAGGTATATAATAACAGTTCAAAAGTTTAAGTACATGCCCTGAGGGCAGTTCCAAAACAAAAGTCCCTACAGCCAAAACAGCAACTGGTGTTCCGTTTCCGACTCGTAGGTCAACCTCCCCTGAAGCCAGCATCCTGCTATTCTGCAGATCCTGCAAATCAGTACAAATATGAGCAGCACAACCAGAATAAAAAATCCAATTTTTAAGACTAGAAGTAGTCATATTTATTTCAATAACAAACATACCAGAGGCTGGTGCCTTGCCTGCCTTGATATCCTCCTTGTGTCCCTTGCCCATTCGGCAGTCACGTTTCCAGTGACCCTTCTTGCCGCAGTTGAGGCAGACATCTTGAGATTTGTTCCTTGGCTTCCCAGAAGCCTTTGTCGACTTGCCTTTACCCTTGTTCTTATGTTTCCTCTTCCTTACCCCTCCAGTTGCCCTAAGCCCAGCCTTTGGCCCCTGAGAGGTCGATGCAAAGTGCGCCTCGCGCTTGCCCCCTTTTAGGAGTTCTTTTTCAGACTCCTTTAAGATGGATAACAACTCTCCAAGAGTGTCATCTGTATCCATCAACTTGTAGTTGATTATGATTTGTTTCCAAGTATCGGAAGTGACTGCAAGATCATATCTATAGTCAGCTCAGCCTCCAAGACTATTCCCATATTGGCCAACTCATCAATATCGGCGATCATTTGAGTCCCGTGGGCCTCAACTGATGCGCCATCAGTCATTCGGGCGCGGAAGAGTTTCTTCACCAACTCATACCTCCCCATCCGCTTATTGGAGCGGTGGAGATCTCGCAGTCTAGCCATCATATTATAAGGATCCAAGTCCCTATTTTGGCGACGAAAGTGCTGAGTCATCGAAGCTAACATAATAGCCTGAGCTGTGTCACAATCACTGCTGTGAGTTTTCCATAACTCAAGCTCAAGTGGATCAGTGGGCTTAGGCGGGAGAGGTGTTTGTATAGTATACAACATCCTCTCAGCCCCAAGGACTATCCTCAGGTTCATTTCCCAATCAGTGAAGTTTGTCCCCTTAAAGACATTGTCACCCATGATGATGTCTCGGACATTTACTTGCTAGCCATCTTAACTACGATAGTCCAACTATCTAGTTAACGATAAAATGGGTACAGTCAAACTGTTACAAAAAAAATAACAATGTATTAGTCCAACTAAAATAAAATAGACGAAATAATTTTGAAGAACGCGTAAGGCAAAGTATCTGAATGAAATTGCAAATTCACATACTAGCCTCCCACTATTTTCATCAAGTCTCTAACCCTCTGTTGAGAACTCGGGAAATCCTATTTCCTAGTGGGCTAGGATCCCGTTAAATAACACACAACCTTGACTTTGGCCAACAAGCTGTATGCTATTTAACTAGGTAGATCTCACAGATCAATTGGATCCAATCCAATTCCTAGGTCCGGTTAGGTGGACATCCAAGTCCTAAACATATTGCTATGCCAATGTATCTAATACATTTTCTAACCATATCCTCCGAATCATCTAGGCCTTGGCTTTGGCACAACAAACCTAATGATTCCAGTTAAGCGGGACCCATTGACAAGGATAGTTTCGTAATCAATGTCGTTGGACAAGAAGTGATCTTGACTTTGGCCAACAAATCACAACTTGGACAAGACACCGATGTGGAACAAAACTCTCATGATTCAAGTACATCCTAATTGACAAGGTCTTGACTTTGGCCAACAAACCAATGCCAATCGGATCTTGAACAAGAATCATTCAATGGAAGGATAATCGCTTAATATAGATTGAGGGATTTTTGCGTAATTGGCAACCAATTTATTTATCTTTTTGGGGTCATCATCATACACCCTTAAGCATGCTTCTAAAACATCATAAAGCGCGTAAAGTAAATTAATAGTGATATGCGGATGGATATAAAACAACTTGTTCCTAGAACAAATCACTCCCTTTCCTCTCCCCGCTAGCACTATTCTACTTCTACCCAATTACATAATACAATAAGAGAAACCTCATTTACATTGAGGGGAATTAGGTGAGAAGAGAATACAAAGAGATAAAGAGATAAGGCTGGACACGCAGGTCCAATTTATAAATTCTAAATTTACAATAATTTCTAAAATTACCCTTTCCCTTCTAATATCCATCCGATATACACTATTCATTCATCACATACATATATATTCAAACAAGACATGCTTTTACAACCAATCTAATCCAATTAATTAGTCTTTGTTTAAGTGATCATCCAATGTTCAAACAACGGTTTTGATTTTGCGCGAGTCCAACTCGATTGAGAATAAGTACATAAGGTACGAATTCGCGAATTATATCGAACTACTTATTAAATCTAATTTATTCGTATTCAATACTAATTCAATTATTTAATTCCAAATTAAATGTTTACACTTTTAATGTGCTTTAAAGACTTAGATTCTAAATCTAATCTAATTGGGTCTCAAAGCCCAACTAACATCCAATGTTTAATTTAATTAAAGTCATGGGCTTTCAATTGATTTATTAAGGCTTGGGCTTTGGTCAATGTGGGTCAAACCCAATTACCAAGCCCAAATAAGGAATCACCCTTAAATGCCACAAAACCAATTTTAAGCCCATAAGGCCCAATTAAATTTTTAAAGCCCATTATATTATATTTGGACTTAATGGAGTGATTTAGGCCCAAATTGGATCCAATCCTTTTGGCCCAAATCTACTTGGTCCCAACCAAGCCCATTATGCCCAAATAAATATTACAAGCCCAATTCACCAATAAGCCCATTAATTAAATTTCAATATTCCAAATTTTAAAATTCATTAATTAAAGTGTAAAACCAAGATTAATACATTAAACCAAATATTTCAAAATACCAATTTAATTATTAATCACCTAATGTTCAAAATAAATGTCCAACATTAATTTAACAAAAAATCAGTCCTTTTTCATGTCATTCACATTCGGCCAAGTGAGTTTTTGTGTCGATTTGTTTTTCAATCCGATTGAATCACTAATCTACGTCCCGTATACGTTTTAAGTCATCCGATGATCTTAAAACACAAAAAAAAAAAAAAAATTCCAATCCACTCCAAGTAGTAATGTATTCGGCCAAGGCTAAGTTTGGGGGAAAATTCATCCAATGCATTTTTCACAAAATTGATTTCATTATGTCATTTTCATTACATATAAGCATACTCATTCATCAAATTTCACAAGAACATGCTTCAATCAATTTTACCCAAATTTTAACCTAAAGTATTTCATGCTTAACCATGGCTCAATGATACCATTGTTGGTTTCTATAATATGTCCCAAGGAAAGATTAAGCATTTAAAATACAACAATGAATATATATAAAAGATGAAGTATGGCGGAATCATACTTACAATGCTTTAGTGATGAAGAAAACCGAACTAAAAGTGGAAGCTCCAAGGTTGATGATTTTCGGCCAAGGAAGACAAGTAGTGGAAAGCTCCAAGCTTTAAGTATTCCAAGCCCAAGTGGTGTTTTCCCTATCACCTCCTTTGATTCCTTGCTTGTGCTAGCAAAAATGGAGAATGAGAAAACAATTTTCTGCCTTGTTGGTGCAGCTCACGGCGTGAGCAAGAGAGGAAGAGAGGAGAGTGTTTCACTTTTGATTTTCTTTCCTTTGCATGCCAAAAAACGTGAATAACCAAGGAAAATGAAAAATGAAGTGATATCTAATACCAAAAGAATTTTTAATGCAAAAAATCCTTCCAAAACCGTGCATGGCTTTCCCTCCAAAATGAATCCATCATTTGCTATCATTACCATACTTAGAGATTAGAGACAATGCATCATCCCTTAAAGGTGACTAGATACATTCACTATCTATTCGTATTAAGTAATGAGATATCGCGATGTGATTTGCGGATATCACTCGATTCTAAATACGAATGTGTCCGCAAGCACTTTCGGGCTCGGTTTCGTTAATTCCAAATTAACGAATTTCCGTCGCGACGTGAATTAAATAATTACGCCTTGCGAAATTACTATTCAGTTCGCTAATGAATTAATTCTAATTAATTCGTTTGCCCGAATTAAAATCCGATTTTAATTCCGCGTCGAAATCTAATTTCGTTTAATAATATATCGAATATATTATTTTATCGATTAATTCCAGATTAATCGATCTCTCTCTCTCTCCTAATAAGGCATTTTATCCAAGATAAAGTTTCTCCGTATTAATCCAAGATTAATAAAGTTCGAATCAAACATCATAGGTGAATCTTCAGGAAGCGACCCAAGAGATCTCCGGATATGTTGGCAGTAAATACGGTCGTTGGATAATCCAAACACGTACGTACCTCGTACTACGTTTTTACCGATTTACAAGACAAGGTTGGCTTCTAGCAAAGCGCCATGCCTACCCAATTCTTCAGAAATATTCTTACTGGAATATTAGATCTATATCAAGCGTAGTATACCGTAGTATTGCGTACATCGATCCAGTATCGGACGATCACATGTTAGGCCTGGGGCTGGAAATGTGTCTGCCCCGTACGAACATATATCGGACATCAAGTAACTAGTCTCTTTAAATCGGCAATACTGACCTAGTCATATTGTCCCGACGGTTGCAACCTTTTATAGAGCACTAGTTCTGTATCCTGCGTGATCATCAACTCCATATGTCTGAAGTGACACTTCCATCTTGACATCACACCCAGTGCACTACGATTCCTGATAAACCCAGAAGAGGTGAACACAGAACCAGTTAAGGTCCCCCAACCACCAAAACCAAAGTTTACCTATTGTCGCAAGTACTAGCGATGCAAGTCTCAGGTTAAGACCATATACACACCTACCCTGATGCGGCCTCCCATAGACACGCAGACATACTACCAATGGGATTCCGCGGGGTCTATCCAGAGCGAAGCTGTTTTCCGTACCATCGGTAAAACACAACCTCCTATCGCACTTGCATAAGTATCCTATACTTAAATATATGAGAACTATGCCGTTGTGCCCTCACAACATGCACAAGTGCAATACTAGTCTATTCCGCATTATCGATGTCCGATCTCGATAATACTCCGACTAGGGATATTTAATGATTTAAACCTTTATGTATTGATACTGTCTCATATCATCTCAATACGGAATTAATCATATGGACTTTCGCCATTTATATATCAAAGTAAATAAATTACAAAACGGCAAAAGGCAATTTCATTATCACATAGTCAATTTTGTACAATAATATAATATCATTTACAAAACAGTGACGCTATGGGTCATAATGTCTAACACCATTCTGGTGGTTGACGTCTTCATTTCCTGTATTGTACTTCCTCCATTACCAGCAAATGCGTGTGACATCAAAACATGCATCAGATGATTCAGCAGTCAGTTCAGTTTGTGGGGAATGCAACTGAAGATCCTAATGGCCACATTAGCAACTTCCTGGAAGTTTGTGGCACTTTCAATTACAACCGAGGAGCTGAAGAAGCAATGAGACTGTGGGTTTTTCCATATTCCTTGAAAGATAGAGAAAAAGCTTGGCTACATTCACTACCAGCTAGTTCCATCATAACTTGGAACACTCTAGCCACCAAATTTCGTGCAAAGTATTTTCCACCAGCCAGAACAGCAAAATTGAGGAATGACATCACATCCTTTGTACAACATGACTCGGAAACTCTCTACGAAGCTTGGGAAAGGTACAAAGATTGGCAAAACTGAGAACCATAATTGATGCTGCTGCTGGAGGAGCTTTGATGGCAAAAGGAGAAGATCAAGCCTGGGACTTAATCGAAGAAATGGCCAACAACAATTCTTTGTGGCCAACAGAAAGGAGCATGATTCAAAGAATTGCTGGAATTTATGAAATTGGAGCCAACTCAGCAGTCAATGCCAAGCTGGATCAGATATGCAAATTCATGGAGACTCTTACCACTGGATCCACAAGTTCACCATATGGAGGAGCACCAGAACCAAACCAACTTGAAGAAATGGTGAATTTTGTCAACAATTTCAACTGACAGGGGAACAATCCATATTCCAACACCTATAACCCAGGGTGGAGGAATCATCCAATTTCTCATGGAGCAACAATTCAGGGCAAAAGAATTATCCACCACCTGGATTCCAACAGCAACAGAACAAGAGACATGAGCAGGTGAATGAACCAGGAATAACAGAAGTGATGGCTCAGTTAAAAAAGTACGATGCTATGTTTTAGAGCCAATCTACTTCCATCAAAGCACTGGAGAATCAAATTGGGCAACTAGCCAATGCTCAGAGTTACAGACCGCCAGAGAATCTTCCCAGCAACACGAACCAAATCCAAGGAATATGGGGAATGAGCAATGTCATGCCATCATATTAAAAAGCGGTACTAAGATCAACAAAGATGTTGGAGTCAAGGCAACTACTGAGGAAGCTCCTAAAGAAAGCAGTGAAGCAGTTCCAAAGATGGAGGAAAAGAAGCAAAGGAAAAAGACCAAATCACTCCACCTCCACCTTTTCCACAGTGTCTTCAGAAAAATAAACTGGACAAGCAGTTTGCTCGATTCTTGGAGATTTTCAAAAAGCTGCACATCAACATCCCTTTTGTAGAAGCCTTGGAACAAATGCCCAGCTATGTCAAATTCATGAAAGACATTCTTTCACGAAAACAGAGATTGGGAGATTACGAGACAGTAGTATTATCAGAAGAATGCAGCGCTATCATTCAGAGGAAGCTTCCCCCCAAATTGAAAGATCCTAGCAGTTTTACCATTCCTTACATCATATGAGAGCATAACTTCGGTATGGCTTTGTGTGATCTAGGTGCAAGTGTTAACTTGATACCTTTTCTATTTTCAAGAAATTACAGATTGGAGAAACAATGCCCACCTCAATCTCTCTACAACTTGCTGATAGAACGCTCGTATTTTTGAGAAGTGTAGTTGAAGATGTGCTGGTCAAGGTTGACAAATTTTTTTTCCCAGCAGATTTTATTGTCCTTGATATGGAGGAAGACGTAGACATGCCAATCATCCTCGGGAGACCGTTCTTGGCTATAGGTCGAACCATTATTGATGTACAAAAGGAGAACTAACCATGAGGGTACATGACCAAGAAGTAACATTCAATGTTTTCAAGGCCATGAATTTCCCGGATGATGAAAAGAAAGAGGAATGTTTCAGACTTGATGTGATACATAGTACCATCCAGAACTCCAATGCAATGTAAAGTTCTACATGTCAATTGTCTGTGGAGCCTGAAGATAAAACGTTCTGCTTACTGAAGAAGCCTATTCTTGCACTACAAGTAACAGAAGAGGAACATTTCCACCAACTCAAAGAATTGGAGGAATTCACATACAAAGCCTTTTGAGAATGCCAAATGTACAAAAAAAGGCCAAGAAGAGACATGATGAGAAGTTAGTGCGCATACAACTGAAACCAGGGTAAAAGGTACTGTTAAACAAATCAAGGGTGAAACTCTTCTCATGGAAGCCAAAATCACAGTGGTCAGGTCCATTCCTAATCACCAAGGTTTTACCAGACAGATCCGTTGAGCTACATGATCCATACTCCAACAAAACATTCAAGGTTAAAAACAAGCGTGTCAAGCACTACTGTGGAGAATCATTTGAGTGACAAAAATAAAGTGTCACACTTTCAGATCCAGCCTAGCATTCGAGAAGTCACGTCTAGCTGACGACGTTAAACTTAGCGCTTGTAGAGAGGCAACCCATGCAATTTGTGTATATATTATGATCTGGTGTGTTTTATTTTTTTGTGTTTAATTTTTGCAGGTCAAGTCATTTCACAATGGAAGAAGCTCTCGCAAATCTTCACAAGCAATTTCCTTCTCTCCCTCAAAAATCTCTGATGAAAGTCTACAAAGCTCACTTGGAATGGATAAGACTATTCATGATCAAAGGTATTCCAACTGAAATTCGTTGGATTATTGAAGCACGAGTCCGATTAGTAGGTGAGTCTTCTGACTCTTTTAATTCACATCTGTCTGGTTTAGGAATGAGCACATATGCTAAAAAAAGAAGAGCTAAAAGAATATGTGTATGCTATAAATGTGCTCGTATATTTTGTGATACTCGTTTTCGTTCTTTAGGAATGGTGTTATTTTGTAGATAAATAAAGTTTCAGGACATTCTGGAGGTGATTTGGAGCCAAACCAGTGAAAAAGGACACAAAAGGGCAAAATGGTAAATTGGCGTGTCGCGATGCGCAGTCCGCGTCGCGACGCCTAACGTACACCGCTCCATGCTAACATGCGCCGGGGACATGTGTCAGAATCTGAGAAGTTTGACTTTGCTAACGTGCGCAGTGCCACGTGTCAACATCACAACCCATCTGCTAACGTGCGCTGTGCCACGTGTCATCATCCTATGGTACCGAAAATCACCATCGCCATGTGTCGCCATGTGTCACCCCACGTGTCAGCCATGTCATCGCCATGTCAGCAGAAGACCGAATCAACTTTGCCATGTCACCACCACATCATCATCACCCAATCATAGCGCGCCACATGTCACAATCCTACGGTGCCGACAATCGCTATCCCCACGTGTCGCCACTTATTGCCATGTCACTGCCACATCAACTCAATTATTGAATTAATCATCCAAAATGCCACGTCATCGGATAAGAATCTCAGCGGAACCAATCAGAGCGTGACACGGGTCACGTCACGACGTGTGATCCTTAGGCGTCGTGACGCGGAGAGCCTATCGATGCCTATAAATTCAGCTCAAGATTTCGGTTTCAGATGTACCTTCCTCTCTGAATTCTCTGATATAAATAGGGAGTTTTATATCTAGTTTATTTTAATTTCAGTTTTGTAATTAATTTTAATTACTTTCTGTAATAATAATTTACTTTCTTTACTTTTTCAGTTTTTACTATTCAACATGAGGAAGTAACTTCCCCCTGCTATGGTGAAAGGTAAAACTTTTATTACTGCTATTTAGAATAATCTCTCTTAATTATAATATATTCACTATTTAAAACTTGACTTAACAAGGGTACCGCTATATTGGTCGGTTTTATAAACTGGTTTTAACCTGACTAAGCATGGATACCGCCTGGTTGGTCGGTTGGTAATTACCGCCCATATGGCTGGTTTATGGACAAATATTGATACCACCTTTATGACAGGTCAGACTTAATTTGACTTAATCAGGTTACCGCCTATATGGCTGGTTGGTAATGTTATCACAAGTTAACATATTATATTAAGGGAGATATCTAAATTAGTAGTGGTAAAAGTAGATCCTTTAACCCCTAGCATTTTATTTTATTGTAATTTTACTTTTCTGTATTTACTTTACCGCATTTACTTTTCAGCATTTTACTTTATGTCTTTTATTTTTAAGTTTTTACTAGCCTTATATATGTTTCGTAGCTAAGTTAGTTATCTGGGGTTGTGATGAATTTTAATATCACCGGTTTATAATGGGTTATTTTATAGTTTGGGTAATTTAAAGGTTTACTTATTAAGTCTTAAGCTTAATACGTCTTGTTAACTGGCCATTAATAAGATTGATCTGGTAAATCTAAAATAATCTTGACAAAGGAATTTTAGGTCTTAGCCTTAGACTTAATAGCCCACGATCTTCCTTGAGGATAGATAACCCTTTAATAGATTTCCTTACAAGATAGACATATACATGTCGGGCGGAGGTAGCCATAATTGAAACTTAATCTTAATGAATCCAGCTAATTTGGTTGATATAGACATAAGGTTCAATTGGGTTATACTGGGTATTTGCATCTGACCATCGACATAGGATTTTGCATAATTTCATTTTCCAGGTTAGTAAACTGATATATTACACAAACATGAATTAACCACTTCATCTTAAAAAAGATATTGGAAGAAATCACAATCCTGGATAGTCTTATAAATTTGAATTTTCCTCAACCTATTTTCGCGTAATTTTATTTACTTGTTTTTAAGTTTAAAATCATCACAATTTCAAATCAATCAATCAACCTATTAGATACTAGTAATCATTTGACCTCATAAAAATAATAGATTAGGTATTAAGTCCTCGTGGGATCGATACTTTTTATACTACTTGAACGATATGTGCGCTTGTGTTATACGCGTGTGATTACGCCAGTCATAAATGTACATGTATTTGTAATATTTTCATTAATTAATAAAATGGAAATCTTTATTATACGTGTCTTACATAACTTATATGAATCATCAAACACTGTAATAAAGCCCTTGGAGTTATAAGATGATGACTTCCACGCCTTATGAGAATCATAACTCTTAAACGTTCCTAGTCATAGTTTTTCGAATAATCTGTGCGTTCACAAAGCGGAGAGACTAGCATGATGATATGATCCGCCCTTAAGTAGGGTAGCCGATCTCATAGGCTACTAGCGGAGATCCGTCTGCTTGGTGTATCACATGGATGCATGAGTTGCTCGTGTCCATCGAACTGACCGCCAAAAGTTTTCACATGGAGTGTTTATCCCATGTGTCTGTGAGAACTTTCATGTATCGATTGTATGACTAGTCCTTAGACTTGAGGTCTTTACAATCTTATGTGTGGATCAAATAACTTTGACATTCTCCTTCCCCGGTTCAAAAGATCCGGTCATAAGAGTATGATTGGGTCATCTGTTGAAACACATGAAGTTTGTAAAGATACAACAGAGAATCGCCACTCTCTCGGATAATATTTTCTTATAAGAGTAGTATTCCAGTTCGCGGGTTGATATGTGTGATCAGTGCTTGAGACTTGGCCGCAACGGAAGAATCATGTGAGATTTTGGGTTAGCACGATTCATGACACTATCAACATCATACCTTTAACTATGGGTGGACACTTTCCTACCCTAGGTCAAAATTGGTGGGATACAGTGAGGCGAGGGACCGTATCATATGTAAATCGCATACAGAATGGGTATATATATCTTCCTTCTCATTTGGGGGCATTGGCATGTTGCTAGATGTCAATCTGGTCATTGAAATCCAACGACCATCTGATCGGAGGATAATTTATGTTTGATTAAATTATTACGATTCATTCATGTCCAACTTGAGGGGAACCCAAAAGGTCACACACAACAAAGTCGAAATCAATGGTTTACAAAGTGAACAATATAAATTAACAGCATATTGATTGCTGTAGAAATGTTCGGAAATGGTCATAATGGTTCAATGTGTTTAATTATTGAACATATCATTTATGAGGTTCCATAGTGGCTTAGGGATGGTAAATGACGATAGGGGCACTTTGGGAATTGGAATAAATAAATAAATAAAATATGAATAGTAACATGAATAAAATTTTTTTTTGTTATTTGTTTTGAATTCCAATTCGGACCAAACTCTTATTAGGGTTTTATAATCTCATTAAACCACTAAATTAAGATCCAATGGCTAAGATTAAATTAGCATTTTCCCCACATCAGATTCTTAATTAATTTTGTTGTCTTTGGAGCACCTATATAAACCCAAAGAATTCTTTCACAAAATTTTGCACCAAACCTTTCATATCTTGGGTTTATATAAGTGAGAGAAATCTAAAGTTAAGAGTTAAGCCACTGATTTTGAGGATCCTTAAGTTTAATTGACTAGAGGAACCTCGAGTTAAAAGTTTTGAGGTATTTGCCTAGGCTAGAACAAGGGCAAAATACCCAGGCACTCAAGCGTAGTCTTGCCGTTGAGTTTTGGCCTTGGGTGTGTGCACCTTTGGAGGCCACACACTGGGTGGTTCTTTGGACGTGGAAGAGCTTGCTGAGTTCGATAAAAGCTTGTAGATTGGAGGAGGACTGGAGGAGTCTTCGGTTCAAGTAAGTCTTTTCTTTCTTTATTTAATTAGAGTTCTTATGATATTAGCATGTTTAAGTTTATGTTCTTGCATGTTTTATTAGTTTTTAGCTTAGAATATATAGTAACATGCCTAGGCTTGTAGAATAATCAAAACAAATGGGTCTTGGGCAAAGGGATAACGACATCATAATTCGATTTATTTTTTATTTTTCCACTGCGCACTCGCGGCTGCTTCCCAACAGTGGTATCAGCGCGCCATTTTTGTTTTGATTAGGTCTATCTCATTTGAACTCGAAATTGGGTGTGTAAAAGCTCGTTGGAAAGCTAACACCCTGAAATTAATTTTTGGCACAAGTTTTTCATGATTTGGTTAAGATTTGAATTGTGAAATTGCATTTAAAATCACGCATCTATAAGAAAATGTGAATAGTATTATTTGTTTAAAAATAAAATGCAATATCATAATTAAATATTAATCAAAGTTATTTAATGCCTAAAATAATTCAACATATTATGAACTCATATGCTTGATGATTATATATATGATTAGAATTGGCATGATTATTTTTAGGGTGCAAGACATCTAGAGACTTCTAAGGAAATAGATAGTGTATTGCTATCCCTTAGCTAAAGTAATTATTCTGTGATGAAACTTAGAGATTTTACTGTTGGATAATATGACCCATAGCGTCACTATTTGCACAAGATATTGTGTTGTTGTAGCAAATTAACTATGTAATAAGGAAATTGCACTCTCATCGTTTGTGATTAGATCACCATAGATATATAAATGAAGAGAGGTCCCTATGATTAGTTCCTGGATTGAGATGATATGAGACAGTATCAGTCCACGAAGGATTAATCATTAAATATCCCTAGCCGTAGTATTATCGAGACTGGACATCGATAATGCGGAATAGGCTAGTATTGCACTTGTGCGCGTTGTGAGGGCACAACGGCATAGTTCTCATATATATAAGTATTGGATACTTGTGCAAGTGCGATAGGAGGTCGTGTTTCAAGATGGTACGGGAAACAGCTTCGCTCTGGATAGACCCTTCGGAATCCCATTGGTATTATGACTAGGTGTCTATGGGAGGCCGAAATCAAGGTAGGTGTGTATAGTCTTAACCTGAGACTTGCATCGCTAATACTTACGACAATCGGTAAACTTTGGTTTTGGTGGGGGGGATCTTAACTGGTTCTGTGTTCACCTCTTCTGGGTTTATCAGAGAACGTAGTGTATTGGATGTGATGTCAAGACGGAAGTGTCACTCCAGTCGTAATGGAGATGATGTCACGCAGGATACGGTATTAGTGCTCTTAAAGTGATGCGCATCCAATCGTGATATTATGCCAGGTCATGAATATCCGATTATAGAGACTAGTTACCAGACATCCGATATGTGTTTCGGACGGGGCAGACACTTATCCAGCCCCAGCCCTAGCACGTGATTATCCGATACTGGGCCGATATGCACAATACAATTAGTATACTACGCTTGATACAGATCTAGATATTCTTTGATGAATATGTCCGGAGAACTTGGGAGACTTGGTGCTTTGCTAGGAGTCGACCTTGTCTCGTAAATCGGTAGAACGTAGTACTTGGTACGTACGTGATTCGGACACTCCGACGACCGTATTTACTGCCAGATTATCCGGGGATCTCATGGGTCGCTTCCCGATAATCCACCGATGACGCACAACTCGCACTCTTGAATAATCTGGGATTATAAAGAAGAGAGAGAGAAAATTAATCTAGGATTAATAACGGAGATATTTTATCCGGGATAAAATGTCGTCTAAAGAGAGAGAACGATTAATTCGGAATTAATCGATGTATTAATATATTCGATATATTAGACGAAATTAGATTTCGACGCGGAATTAAAATTAGATTTTAATTCGGGCAAACGAGTTAATTTAGAATTAATTCGTTAGCGACGTAAATAATAATTTCGGTAGCCGCAATTATTCGATTGAATTAACGTCGCGACGTAAGCTCGGTATTTCGGAAATATCGAACCCGAACGCGTGAGTGCACGTGGGCCCACTTTCATTTGGAAACGTGTGGGGCCCACATGACACATGTCATTCCAATGCACTCAATGTTATTGCATGTAGATAGTGTACATTGCACTCAATATCAATGCATGGAAATTGAGTGTTTGACACTCTAAGCCATTGCATGTTTTGTGTCATAATTTTATTATTAATTTAATGAATATTATGGCATAAATATAAATTGATTTTTGGTAAATCATTTTAATACAACAACCAAAAACTTCTTCTCTCTCAATTCTCTCTTCTCACGCCAAACAAAAGTGTGGACTGTTTTTTGACTGGTTTGGGCGTGACAATAGGGAAGCAAGAGTGGGTTTTCATGGTGTGAAATCCGCAAGTGCTAGCACACTACGAGTCTTGCGAAGGTGGTAGGGAGGTTCACCATGAGGCGGGACTCATCCGACGGAGTTGGAGCTTCGTTTTGAGACCCGAAACTGCCAAGACAGTGAGCATGGACTGCTGCAGTGGGCTTACAAAGGCAGTACGTTTTTGGGCATGATTCATCTTCAAATCGACATAACCGATCAATGTAAGTATTCCGCTATCTTCGTTGATGTATTCACACATAATTTCATGTCTTGTTTGATCTTGGGACCTTAGAATAAACCAACAATGGCATCATGAGCTAATGTTGCAAGCATGAAATTGTAGGGCTAAAATTTGGGTAAATGTTTGTTGAGCATGATTTGAATAAATTGCTTGTTTGAGTATGCTTATAACATGTTTAAATCATTTTGGTTGGACTAATTTGATGAAAAATGATTTGGAATTATTTTCCCAAAATTTTGCATCTGGCCGATATGTGACTATATTGGGTATTTTGATTTTAAGCATGATTTGGTTAAATTGATTAATTGAGCATGTTTAAATGATCTTAATTGAAGATCGATTTGATCAATTTCAACAAAATGTGATTGGATCAATTTTGCCCAAATTGGAAGTGTGGCCGAATGTGTGATGTGTTTGGAAACTTGGAATTTTTCATTTTAATTCATTGGATGAGTTATAATGATAAAGGATGATGTTAATTTAAGATTGAATTGGATTTAATTTAAATTGTACAAAAACCCTAAATTCCTTATGTTGGCCGAATCTATAATGCCCTAATGTCTTGGTGTTTTTGGTTTTGTGACATTGGATGTGTATGAAATCAAATCGGATGGTGATTTGATGTCGATTGTAGGTTCGATTGGATCGAAACCAAATCGGACACAAAATCCCTTCCTTGGCCGAGAGCATTGAAGCATGTAAATGGATTTGATTTTTCATTATGTGTGTTTGACATGTGATAATGAATTGAATATGATTAATGGACTAATTTGGTGTTTTTAAATGTTGATTTAGTTGATTAATCATATAATGCACTTTGGTAATTAAATTGTGAAAATTGGATTTTTGGATTTAATTAATGGGCCTAATTTTGGAAATTAGAATTTAAAATTGTAATTGGGCCTATTGGCTTGATTTATCAAGTTTGGTTTAGGCCAAGTGGATTGGATCCAATTGGGACCAAAACCTTAACCATAAAGCCCAATTGCGGCTAATGAACCTTTTATGTTCAATTGGGCCTAATGGGCCAAGATTGATTTATGGGCTTATGGGGTAAATCCCGGATTGGACTTTGGTTATCGGTTTGACCCGAGTTGACCAAAAGTCCACGCCTTAAGAAATCAATCAAAAGCCCATTGGACTTTAATTGATTGACGTTGGACGTTAATCGGTCTTTGAGACGCGTTACGATTAGATTTGGAATTTAAATCGTAAAAGGTTTATTAAATAAAAGTGTAATATTAATTTTGAATTGAATAGTGAATTAGTATTAAATACATGTTAAATTAGATTTAATGATGTAGTTTAATTTAATTCATGAATTCGTACTTTGAGTACTTATTCGCAAAAACGAGTTTGACTCGAACAAAATCAAATCGTTGTTTGAACATTGGATGATCACTTAATTATCAGATTAATTAATTTGATTAGATTGATTGATAGCATGCTTATGTGTGTGAATACGTGGTTGTGTTGAATGAATAATGTATATCGGATGGATATTAGTCGGGGGGGCAATTTTAGAAATTGTTGTAATAAATTCGATTTATTAAATTGGACCTGCGTGTCCAGCCTTATCACCTTCTTTCTCTTTGTATTCTCTTCTCACCTATTCCCCTCTATATATATGAGGTTTCTTTAGAAGTGTAGTGTAACGGGTAGAAGTAGTAGTACAAGTGCTAGCTTGAGTGAGAAAGGGAGAGATTTGATCTAGGATCAATGTGTTAAGTATCCATCCGCATATCATTATTATTTATTTCATACTCGCTTTATTATGTATTTAGAATGCATGTTTAAGGGTGTATGATGATGAGACCTTAACAAAGATAATTAAATTGGTAGCCAATTTGCACGCGAAAAACCCTCGTTAAATATCAAGCGTTTATTTTCCTTCCATTGAGTGATTCTTACTCAAGATCCGAGATTGGCAGGGGTTGTTGGCCAAAGTCAAGCCCTTGTCCTTCGAAGATGTGTTTTAATCACGAGGCTTTGTTCCATATCGGTGTCGTGTCCAAGTTGTGGTTTGTTGGCCAAAGTCAAGACCACTTCTTGTCCATTGACATTGATTACGAAGCTTCCATGTCAATGGGTCCGCGCTTGACTGGGATCACTAGGTTGTTGTGCCAAAGCCAAGGCCTAGTTGATTCAGAGGAAAGGTTAGGGTATACATTCGATGTATGGCATATATTAGATATATGTTTGGGACTTGGATGTCCACCTACTGGATCTAGGAGTTGGATGAGATCCAATTGATCTTCGAGATCTACCTAGTTAATTATCATACAATTTGTTGGCCAAAGTCAAGATTGTGTGATATTTAACGGGATCCTAGCCCACTAGGAAACACGGTTTCCCGAGTACTCGACAGAGGGTTAGAGGCTCGACGAAAAATAGTGGGAGGCAAGTATTGAATTTGCAACATTCGTTCGAATACTCGCTAAACACGCTCATTTTATTTACTCGTCATATTTATTAAAAGTATTAGTTGGACTAATATTTTATGTTGTTTTAAAGATATATATAGTTGGACTATATACAAACTCATTCAATATATAGTTGATTTGTAATTGGATTATAGTAATCAATATAATTGAATTAAATGATAGTTGATTTTATAATGGGATTATAGTAATCAATATTAAAATTATAGTTGATTAAATAATTGGATTATTGTAATCATTATAATAAATAGTACCTTAATAATTTGATTAAATAGTTGGACTATTAAAATCAAGTAAAGAATTGAAAGGTTGAATATTTAAAATATATAATCATTGGATTAAATGTTTTAAATGATTTAATTTTCTATTGGGAATTAATAATAGGTTAATTTATTTGATAAAATAACTTATTATTACTAAGCCCATAATTAAGCAAATAGTAGAGCATAAAGTCTTTGGAAGATTTATGTGATGATGACTTTAGTGCTTAATTAATATACTTATAATAAATCTATCTTTAGATTTAAAAGTATTAAAGTTGCAATTAATAATTCTTGGAGAATTAATTGACTATTCTAGTGGAGAAAAGTCAAAGTTTGCAATTGGGCATGTGCACAAGGTGCACATCATTTCGATATTCTAAAACCCAAGGCTTGGCCAAAGGTTTGTGAAATATTGAAAAGGTAATTGACATATCCCAAAGTGACTACCATTTGGATATGGAAGACACGAAGGAATTAAAGAAAGGGCGAGGCTCTAACTTTAAAAATATTTGTCAAAGTTATGTTCACTAGTAGTATTAAAATTGGATTTTAAATACTTAGTGTGGTACATAAAATATATGTATTGACGTTCAGAATCCGCTGTGAGCTGGATACTGGCTTCAAGCCGAGATTTCTCTGCGAATCGGAAACGGGACGAAAGTCGCTGTTTCGACCGTAGATACCTAAGTTTAGAAACTACCTTTTGGGTATGTATTTAAATTAGGAAACTGTTATAATGTAACTAGTTTATCTAGAGACATTATCTCTATATCAGTGTTTAATCCATTGCGGATAAAACCTTTATATTCTAGAACACTAAAGTGTTTCAATATATAAAGATGATACTGAGATAAATACATTGGATGTAAATAACAGAATTTATATTTTGAATATAAATAAAATCTCAAACATATAAAATGACAAATAAATAGCTCAAATTGATTTGATCAATGGAGACTTATTTGTGGCATTGTTGTCTAGGACACAATTAAACAAGACTCGTATATCCACACTTTTATAGAGTGGGTACTAGGACTGATTTGACTATTCAAATAAGGTCTGCGAATCTAGTTTATTAGGTTAAAAACCTAAAATACTATTTACTTGGTAATAGTAAAAGGGCCACCGATCTGTTAGCCCTATTCATGGTGAAGTAAGTGGGCCCATATCTAGCTAGGCTAGATGTGAACATGAATATTTCGTGACCTTAACGGATGTGACATCACGTTGCGGTTATGTGTTTCTTTTGAAGAACACAGATCGGAAACTTTAGAGTTTCGACACGAAGTAGACAAACAGATCGGCTATAGTATTATTCCGCCACGGTAAAACCGTAATGGAAAATACTTAAGCAGTAAGTTTCATATGTAAATGAAAGAGTACGGTATTCTTTCATATGAGGACTCCTCCCGAGACACGTCAGTTAGACGGTGTGTCCGAATCAAAAACCGAATTTTTGTTGGACATGATAAGGTTTATCACGAGTCGCTCTGAGCTACTGTTTCCTTCAACAGGATATGTATTAACAGTGCAAAACTTATTTAGAATAAGGTTCCATATAAATCTCTTTGACAGATATCATATAGGATATGAACAGGGAAGAAACGGGGTTTCTCATTCCTGATAATTTGGGTATGCCAGGCATAGCGTTTGGACGATACCAAACTAAGGACCCAAATTGGATAAAGTGCCAATATAGGTTATCTTAAGGGAAACCTTAATATATAGTACTTGTAAATCCCACATGAGAACAATATAATGTTGCTCACCATGCGGTTTTCCTGAGAGGAATACAGATATGCAGTGGTCAGTGGGAGGATAGTGATACTCGATGAAAATCGGAGTAATACTGATCTAGGCACGAAGTCCGTAATGGAACACAAACAGTTCATCTATGATGAAACTATACCATTAATCTTCAAATACACAAGAAACTAGTAGATCGGATAGAGTCAGAAAACAACCTAGGGTATGGGTTTCTGATCTAACCTCATAAAGATGTCAATCTTATGGTGGTGTACCATCCGACTACGTTATGAGGAAGTGATACAAGGTATCGACTCCCTGTTATGGCAAAGTGCCATGAGTCCGAAATGGATTCCATGTATAACAACTATGTTTGGATACTAGTTGTTGTACCACAAGGCGTTGTGCCTATGGTACATTAAACGTCTTCAAGGAAGACATACATGGAAGGCAACATACCAACGTGCAAACCTAAGGTTTTGACGGAAAGGTATCGTTATCAACATTGTGTTAATAACGGTTCAACCTTTTACCTGTTGCCATAGTAAATCCATTTTGAAGATGCTTGTTGATAACTGTATATTTCATTTATGAAATTTGTCAGTTACAGATCAAAATCGCTTTCCTGAAAAGGAAACCTTTTGGAGGATATTTACAACATCCTGACGATTTTATATAACCGACAAACAGGTTTGCGGGTTATTCGATCCATGTTTGGATTGATGCAAGCATAAGGTTCTTGGAACTGTCGTTTTGAAATAATCATAATGGTTTATGATTTGACTCAAAACGAAATAATTCTTGTGTATATAAGGAGGTTAGTGGGAGAGCGCACTGACAGTGAAATTCCCATAAAACAATTGGTGAAAGCTTGGTTTCATAAATATTCTTTCATAGAAATTCTCCGTAGAATTCTGGGGAGTAACAACCTTTATTCAAGGAATAAAGATCTACTGGAATAGATTTGGAGTTGTTAACACTCTCTGAGAAATTGTACATTTAAAATGTACTTGTATTGGTGTCTCATACGCTTTGAGCATATGGAGTCACAATCGGGTCAATCCTAGTGATAGTCACTGGATTGAAGTTAAGAACATCTGTTAGTATCTCTGAGAACTAAAGATGTATCTTAAACTATGGAGAAGGAGAACTTGAAGTGACTGGGATCACCACTGCAAGTTTCCAAACGATTAAATACTACGGTACTATAAAGTTTGAATAATAGGGACAGTGAGCTGGAAATCTTCCTAGCAAGATAACTGTTGCCGAATAAACAACAAATGCGGATCATTGCTGCAGCTGAGGCAGCAATAGAAGACCATCTGGGTCGAAAATAAATCTAATAAGATTAGATAAAGTTCTGTTAGCAGCTGAGCTAGGCGTCAGCATAGGCTAAGGAATTAAAGGTCTCATCGACGATCCAGATATATACTTCTGTATCATCTGATTCGTTCGGATCATACATCGTGGCGATGTGATGATCGTGTAAATCGCGTCAGACGATAATTAAGCAAATCCGCTGACGAAAACCTTTCCTCAGCAATTTGAGCGAATTGTACATAGTTCGAGTGTAGGACACTTGAGTGACTCGCTACGTGCCAAGTGGGAGATTGTTGGATAATATGACCCATAGCGTCACTATTTGCACAGATCATTGTGTTGTTGTAGCAAATTAACTATGTAAAAAGAAAATGCACTCTCATCGTTTGTGATTAGATCACCATAGATATATAAATGAAGAGAGGTCCCTATGATTAGTTCCTGGATTGAGATGATATGAGACAGTATCAGTCCACGAAGGATTAATCATTAAATATCCCTAGCCGTAGTATTATCGAGACTGGACATCGATAATGCGGAATAGGCTAGTATTGCACTTGTGCGCGTTGTGAGGGCACAACGGCATAGTTCTCATATATATAAGTATTGGATACTTGTGCAAGTGCGATAGGAGGTCGTGTTTCAACGATGGTACGGGAAACAGCTTCGCTCTGTGATAGACCCTTCGGAATCCCATTGGTATTATGACTAGGTGTCTATGGGAGGCCGAAATCAAGGTAGGTGTGTATAGTCTTAACCTGAGACTTGCATCGCTAATACTTACGACAATCGGTAAACTTTGGTTTTGGTGGTGGGGGATCTTAACTGGTTCTGTGTTCACCTCTTCTGGGTTTATCAGAGAATCGTAGTGTATTGGATGTGATGTCAAGACGGAAGTGTCACTCCAGTATCGTAATGGAGATGATGTCACGCAGGATACGGTATTAGTGCTCTTAAAGTGATGCGCATCCAATCGTGATATTATGGCCAGGTCATGAATATCCGATTATAGAGACTAGTTACCAGACATCCGATATGTGTTTCGGACGGGGCAGACACTTATCCAGCCCCAGCCCTAGCACGTGATTATCCGATACTGGGCCGATATGCACAATACAATTAGTATACTACGCTTGATACAGATCTAGATATTCTTGATGAATATGTCCGGAGAACTTGGGAAGACTTGGTGCTTTGCTAGGAGTCGACCTTGTCTCGTAAATCGGTAGAACGTAGTACTTGGTATGTACGTGATTCGGACACTCCGACAACCGTATTTACTGCCAGATTATCCGGGGATCTCATGGGTCGCTTCCCGATAATCCACCGATGACGCACAACTCGCACTCTTGAATAATCTGGGATTATAAAGAAGAGAGAGAGAAAATTAATCTAGGATTAATAACGGAGATATTTTATCCGGGATAAAATGTCGTCTAAAGAGAGAGAACGATTAATTCGGAATTAATCGATGTATTAATATATTCGATATATTAGACGAAATTAGATTTCGACGCGGAATTAAAATTAGATTTTAATTCGGGCAAACGAGTTAATTTAGAATTAATTCGTTAGCGACGTAAATAATAATTTCGGTAGCCGCAATTATTCGATTGAATTAACGTCGCGACGTAAGCTCGGTATTTCGGAAATATCGAACCCGAACGCGTGAGTGCACGTGGGCCCACTTTCATTTGGAACGTGTGGGGCCCACATGACACATGTCATTCCAATGCACTCAATGTTATTGCATGAGTAGTGTACATTGCACTCAATATCAATGCATGGAAATTGAGTGTTTGACACTCTAAGCCATTGCATGTTTTGTGTCATAATTTTATTATTAATTTAATGAATATTATGGCATAAATATAAATTGATTTTTGGTAAATCATTTTTAATAACACACAAAAAAACTTCTTCTCTCTCAATTCTCTCTTCTCCTCACGCCAAACAAAAGTGTGGACTGTTTCTGACGGTTTTTGGGCGTGACAATAGGGAAGCAAGAGTTGGGTTTTCATGGTGAAAACCGCAAGTGCTAGCACACTACGAGTCTTGCGAAGGTGGTAGGGAGGTTCACCCATGAGGCGGGACTCATCCGACGGAGTTTGGAGCTTCGTTTTGAGACCGAAACTGCCAAGACAGTGAGCATGGACTGCTGCAGTGGGCTTACAAAGGCAGTACGTTTTTGGGCATGATTCATCTTCAAATCGACATAACCGATCAATGTAAGTATTCCGCTATCTTCGTTGATGTATTCACACATAATTCATGTCTTGTTTGATCTTGGGACCTTAGAATAAACAAACAATTACCTTTAGGCTAATAAATATAAATCACTTGTTTATAATAAAAGACATTATAAAAGATACAAGTGGGGTGGGACCAAGGCGTTAATAAAACTTTCCAAACTAAAGTTAATTTAACCAAAGGTATTACTAGAGTTAGATAATGATTTGGTGTGTTTCTTCACTCACTACCTTTTATTGCCAAAAGGAAAAGATGTGAAGAAATCTAGATAATCATTTACTCAAAGCTTACCTTAAAGCATATTTAAAGTGTTGGACTAATTTGAAAGATCTATTGTTTATTCCTGTCACCAAGGCAAGAAGAGCTTAAGAGGTAAGGGTATTTATAAGAGAGTTCGCTCCACCCTCCCTCTGGGGAATTTCAATGGAGGAATCCATTTGAAAGTTATTCACTTTAAACTTGCTAAAATCCTCAAAATAATTTAAGTCTAAATTACCTTCCATTGTAAAGTATAGACCCAAAGGCTTAAACCGTATTGACAGGACTAGGCTTTACCAGACTGACCAATACCAATTTGTCCCTAAATCGTACTATTGACAATGGTTTGACTTTTCTGAGTCATAAGACGCAGCGACCCTTAGGCGTGGTCTTATAACTTAGTGGCAAAGATTGGGTGTCCACAAGGACTAGTATAAGCTATGGCATGTTTGATTGCCCAACCCAATGATCAAGGAATTGTGATATATATCATAAATTGGTTGGGAGCCTACCTAATTATCATATTTTATAAACGACCGGCCCTAGTCAGAGTTATGAAATAATGATAATGGGATCATTGCCCACAATAAATCCATCATATTGGGGTTGATGCGATATGCTTAAAATTTTAAAACAATTGAGTGATAGCAACTTCATAATATTAAAAGCCCATGTTATTATGAAACTTTAATGAAAACATATTCCTAATTTTAACATTCTCTCTTAACAGGTGGGTTAAAATATTTAACAAACATTCAAATGGAAAACAGAGTATCACTTCGTTCCTCCTTGATGAGCATAAGCTCAAAGGGGACAACTACAATGACTGGTTTAGAAACCTTAAAATTTTCTTACGACAAGAAAAGATTTTCTATGTTCTTGAAAGACCATTTCCCCTGAACCCGCAGAAGATGCTGACCAAAATAAATTTGATGCTTGGAAGAAACACGTCGATGATGATGAGCAAGCAATTTGCATAATGCTTGGCTCTATGTCGGACGAACTTCAGAAAGCTCACGAAGATATGGATGCTCAAACCATCATCTTTCACTTGAAGGAGTTGTATGCAACTTCCGTTCATACCGTGAGATTCCAAGTGTCATGTGCCTTATTCTAAACAAGGTATAAGGAAGGATCTGTTAGTGGACATGTGCTTAAGATGATTGGCCACATTGAAAAATTGGCCAACCTCGGGTTCATCAAGGATCATGAGATAGGTCACGTTCTAATTCTCCAGTCCTTACTAAAAGGCTTCTCTAACTTTATTATGCAGTTTCATCTCTCTGATAAAAAAGCTACTTTAGCAGAATTGCACAATCTGATAAAGCAAGCAGAGAAGGACTTGAAACCGGAGCTTAAGACCTTCGTCATGCTTACGGGTACGGACCTGAAGCCACGAGGCCCAAAGAAAAATAAGAGCAAGGCCAAGGCTCCAGATCACCTAAAGCCCAATGGTAAGGTGGAGAAGAAAAAAGGTTAGAGGAAATGTTTCTTTTGTGGAAACAAGGGTCATTGGAAGAAAGACTACAGATCCTTTAAAGCCAAGGAAGCTAGGGAAGCCCAAGAGGCCAAGAAGCCCAATGCTTCAGGTATGTTATATATAATTGAACTATATTCTCAAAACTCTAAACCTTCTACTTGGGTGCTTGACACCGGTTGTGGGACTCACTTGTGTAACAATGTGCAGGGCCTGAGAAACAGTAGGAGACTTTGTCATGGGGAGGTTGACTTACACATGGGTAATGGAGCAAAATTGGCCGCATTGTGCGTGGGGACTTATTCATTAGTTTTGCCGAATGGTTTAGTTTTAGACTTAGAAGATTATGTTTATGTATCTTCTCTAGTAAAGAACATCATTTCAATTTCTTCTTTATGTAATAAAGGCTTTTCATGCCTAATAAGTTGTAATGAATGTTCTATTTATTTCAATGAAATAAAATATGGAGATGGTATTTTGAATAATGGTATCTATGTTTAATAAAGAATGTTCTCAATGAATCATTTCTATGGCACAGTCGCTTAGGTCATATCATTGAAACAAGATTAACTAAGCTATATAAGGATGGGTATTTCAGACCCTTCAAATATGAACCTTATGGAACTTGTGAGTCTTGTTTACTTGGTAAAATGAACAAATTACCCTTCAAAGGTAAATGAAAGCGTGCAGCGGAGACGTTAGAACTCATACACTCTGATGTATGCGAACCAATGTCAGTCACCGCTAGAGGTGGATTCTCCTACTTCATTACCTTTATTGATGATCACTCACGATATGGGTATGTGTACCTTATGCGGTACGAATCTGAAGCCTTTGAGAAATTCAAAGACTTCAAAGCTGAAGTAGAAAACCAGCTTAATAAAAGTATTAAGTCACTAAGGTCTGACCGAGATGGTGAATACTTAAGTGACGCATTTCAAGATTACTTGAGAGAAAATGGCATTGTTTCCCAGTGGACTCCTCCGGGAACTCCACAGCATAATGGGGTATCCGAAAGGAGAAATCAGACATTATTAGATATGGTCCGATCAATGATTCCAGGCACGGATCTACCTCTTTCATTTTAGGGTCTTACTTTAGAAAATGCAACACTACTACTAAACCAAGTTCTTTCCAAGACTGTTAGTCAAACACCATATGAGTTATAGTCTGGGAAACGTCCTAGTCTTAGTTATCTAAGAGTTTGGGGATGTGACGCATATGTTAAGCTCAAACAAACTAACAAATTGGATGATAGGGAAATTAAATGTAAGTTTGTAGGATATTTCTTGAACTCAATAGCATATGTGTTCTACGTCCCAAATGAACAAAGAACATTTGTCTCACGAAATGCTAAATTTCTGGAGAATGAATTTCTTCTCAAGAAATATAGTGGGAGTAGACTTGACCTTGATGAGGTACGAGAAGAACAAACTAACATAGAACTAAACCCCAAGCCCCTCAAAAAGGGCAACGACGGAACAACCACAAGGTTATGAACTTAGAAGGTCTGGTATGGAAAGATATGAGCCTGAAAGATATGGTTTCCATATTGATGAGGAACATGATCATGTCATTGATAATGACGATCCCACCAGTTATGATGAAGCAATCCGTGACATTGATTCAGTCAAGTGGCTTGAGGCCATGAAATCCGAAATAGACTATATGTATCATAATCAAGTCTGGGACTTGGTGGAAGCACCTGAAGGGATAAAACCCATAGGCTGCAAGTGGATTTACAAGCGTAAAACTGATGCAGAAGGCAACATCCAAACCTATAAGGCTAGGTTGGTGGCGAAAGGTTATAGATAAATCCAAGGAATTGACTATGACGAAACCTTCTTGCCTATTGCAATAATAAAGTCCATTCAAATTTTTCTGGCACTAGCTGCACACTTGAATTAAGAGATTTGGCAGATGGATGTCAAAACAGCTTTCCTTAATGAGAACCTCGTAAAGGAAGTCTATATGACACAACCTGAGGGGTTTGCATCTAAGGATGATCATAATAAAGTATGCAAGCTTAAACAATCCATTTATGGACTCAAGCAAGCCTCCAGAAGTTGGAATATACGATTTGATGAGACAATCAAAGAATTTGACTTCATCAAAAATGTAGACGAGCCTTGTGTTTACAGGAAAAGTAGTGGGAGTGTTGTTGTATTTCTTGTATTATATGTCGATGACATATTAATCATCGGGAATGATATTCCCATGATGCAAGCCACCAAGCAATGGTTATCTCAGAATTTCTCCATGAAAGTTTTGGGAGAAGCAGCCTATATCCTCGGCATTAAGATCTACCGTAATAGATCTAAGAGGTTGTTAGGACTTTCTCAATCTACGTACATAGATAAAGTTTTGAAAATATTCAAAATGGAAGATTCCAAAAGAGGTAATTTACCTAATTGTCATGGAATCAAATTATCTAAGGAGCAATGTCCACATTCTCATTCAGATAGAGAGCGTATGAGTAGGATCCATTATGCTTGACCAATAGGATCGATCATGTACGCCATGCTATGTACAAGACCTGATGTCTCTTATGCTCTTAGCATAACGAGCAGGTATCAGGTAAATCCTGGTGAGCAACACTGGGCAGTTTTCAAAACAATCCTCAAGTATCTGAGAATAACTAAGGATGTGTTTTTGACATACGAAGATTGTTCTGAGATGAAAGTCATTGATTACTGTGATGTGAGTTTTCAGACCGATAGAGATGACAACAGATCGCAAACAGGATATTTGTTTACTTTGAATGAAGGAGCTGTCAGTTGGAAAAGCTCAAAGTAGTCAACTACAGTGGACTCCACCACTGAAGCTGAGTATATTGCAGCATCTGAGGCAGCTAAAGAAGCAGTGTGGATAAAGAAGTTCATCACGGAGCTGGAAGTGCTTCCCGCGATAAAGAATGGCATCACGATGTACTGTGACAACACGGACGCCATTGCTCAATCAAATGAACCAAGGTCCCATCAGAAATCTAAGCAAGAACTCAGGCGATTTCATCTCATCAGGGAGATTATTGAGAGAAAAGAAGTTATTATAGAGAAAATACCCCCAGAAGATAATCTTGCAGATTCTCTGACTAAAGGGCTGACTCAACAAAAGCATGATAGGCACACCCGAGAGTATGGTGTCCAGATTCATACTAGTTGGCTATAGTGCAAGTGGGAGATTGTTAGGGATATGCCCTATACCCAACTTTTGGATGGGCTATATGTACATGTATTTTGTAATATTTTCATTAATTAATAAAACGGTAATCTTTATTATACGTGTCTTACATAACTTATATGAATCATCAAACACTATAATAAAGCCCTTGGAGTAATAAGATGATGGCTTTCACGCCTTATGAGAATCATTACTCTTAAAAATTCCTAGTCATAGTTTTGTGAATAATCTGGGCGTTCACAAAGCGGAGAGACTAGCATGATGATATGATCCGCCCTTAAGTGGGGTAGCCGATCTCATAGGCTACTAGCGGAGATCCGTCTGCTTGGTGTATTACATGGATGCATGAGTTACTCGTGTCCATCGAACTGACCGCCCAAATTTTTCACATGGAGTGTTCATCCCATGCGTCTGTAAGAACTTTCATGTATCGATTGTATGACTAGTCCTTAGACTTGAGGTCTTTATAATCTTATGTGTGGATCAAATAACTTTGACATTCTCCTTCCCCGGTTCAAAAGATCTGGTCATAAGGGTATGATTGGGTCATTTATTGAAACACATGAAGTTTGTAAAGATACAACGGTGAATCGCCACTCTCTTGGATAATATTTTCTTATAAGAGTAGTATTCCAGTTCGCGGGTTGATATATGTGATCAGTACTTGAGACTGTGGCCGCAGCGGAAGAATCATGTGAGATTTTTGGGTTAGCAAGATTCATGACACTATCAACATCATACCTTTGACTATATGGGTAGACATTTTCCATACCTTAGGTCAAACGGTGGGTATATATTGAGGCGATGGACCGTATCATATGTAAATCACAAACATAATGGGTATATATATTTTTCCTTCTCATTTGGGGGCCTTGGCATGTTGCTAGCTGTCAACCTTGGTCATTGAAATCGAATGACCATCTGATCGGAGGATAATTTATGTTCGATTAAATTATCACGATTAATTTCACATCCAACTTGAGGGGAACCCAAAAGGTCACACACAACAAAGTCGAAATCAATGGTTAACAGTGCACAGTACAAATTTAACAGCATATATGATTGCTGTAGGAATTTTTCATAAATGGTTCAATGTGTTTAATTATTGAAAAGATCATTTATGAGGTTCCATAGTGGCTTAGGGATTGGTGAATGACGATAGGGACACTTTGGGAATTAGAAAAAAAAATGTGAATAGTAACGTGAATTGTAAAATTGTTTTTATTTGTTTTGAATTCCAATTCGGCCCAAACTCTTATTAGGGTTTTATAATCTCATTAAACCACTAAATTAAGATCCAATGGCTAAGATTAAATTAGCATTTATCCCACATCAGATTCTTAATTAATTTTGTTGTCTTTGGAGTACCTATATAAACCCAAAGAATTCTTCACAAATTTTTGCACCAAACCTTTCATATCTTGGGTTTATATAAGTGAGCAACTCTAAAGTTTAAGAGTAAGCTACTGATTTTGAGCATCCTTAATTCTAATTGACCAGAGGAACCTCGAGTTAAAATTTTTGAGGTATTTGCCTAGGCTAGCACCAAGGGCAAAATACCCGTGCACTCAAGGCTTAGTCTTGCCGTTGAGTTTTGGCTTTGGTGTGTGCACCTTTGGAGGCTACACACTTGGGTGGCTCTTTGGAACGTGGAAGAGCTTGCTGAGTTCGATAAAAGCTTGTAGATTGGAGGGAGGACAGGATGAGTCTTCGGTTCAAGTAAGTCTTTTTCTTTCTTTATTTTAATTAGAGTTTTTATGATAGTTAGCATGTTTAAGTTTTTGTTCTTTGCATGTTTTATAAGTTTTTATGCTTAGAATATATAGTAACATGCCTAGGCTTGTAGAATAAAAAAAAAATGGGTCTTGGGCAAAGGGATAGCGGCATCATAATTTGATTTATTTTTAATTTTTCCGCTGCGCACTCACGGCCGCTTCCCAACATATAATATATCTTTTAATATGGTAAAGACGTAATTGACCTAAGGATGATTAGTCATGATGTTGTTGCAAAAGCGTCGCAAACTGACATTGAGTTGTATCATGACGTTGTCCTTCTCAGACAGTTCCTGGTCAAGGTTTACACTACTTTGTCAGTAAAGTAAACTTGTTTAGACTGATACATGTCGTATACTGGAATATATGATTCCAATGGTTTCTCAATGAACCATTAGTCTTGGAGACTCGTATAGACGTGTAGGTGTTTATAGCGGATAAACACTGAACGACTCACCAAAGATTCTTAATGGATGGTACACCAACGTCAATAAGAATCTTCTCGGGTTGAGTAGCATTTGTGATTCTTTGACTTAAGACACCACTGTGGGCACATTGTTGAGTTTCAATCAAGTCCCAAGAATCATCAATCATGTATAAAAATGAGTTGAATACAACCAAGGAGTAAGGCGAAATTCATACTCACATTGATGGGTTTTGATGAAATGAAGAATACAAGCCTTCAAGCTTCTCAAACTCGCGGTAATGGAGCTCCTTGTGTGCGGATGCTCGGTTTTGGTCCTTCTTGTCTCTCCAAGATTCGGCCATGGATGGACTCTATGGAAGCTCAAGCTTCAAGCTTTCCAAGCTCACAAATTCGTTTCCCTATCACCATAATATAACCCATGTGTGTGCTAGCACTACTCTTCTTCATTTGCTTCTCAAAATTTCGGTCAAACCAGAAATTTTGGAGAAGAAATCGGCAGTGAAGCCGTGAATGAGAGGGAGAAGAAAAGAGAGGGAAAAGAAGAAGACCGTATGTCTTGCATGTGAGAGAGAGAAGATAAGCTTTAATATATATGTTTATTATATTTTCCAAGTAAATTAAATAAAACATATATATTACTTTAATTCAAAAGTCAAAAAAAAAAAGCAATGTTGCTTTTTCAACTTCTACATCAATCACTCAAATCAAGTGACAACATGTCATATCACTCAAAGTGACATTTGATTTGACGCTTGATGTGACTAGCGATTTGACGCACGATTTGACTTGCGTGCCGCACTCGAATTCGAAATGCGAATGCGCTCGCAAATAATCCCGGGCTCGGATTCGCTAATTCCAAATTAACGAATTTTCCGTCGCGTCGTAATTAAATGATTACGCCTAGCGAAATCACTATTCACATCGCTAACGAATTAATTCTAAATTAATTCGTTCACCCGAATTAAAATCTAATTTTAATTCCGCGTCGAAATCCAATTTCTAATAATATATCAAATATATTATTTTATCGATTAATTCCAAATTAATCGTTCTCTCTCTTTAAATAATATTTTATCCGAGATAAAATATCTCTGTAATTAATCCCAGATTAATTTTCTCTTTCTAGAAATTAATCTTCTCTCTCTACTAATTAATCCCAGATTAATTATAGTGCGAGTCATACATCATCGGTGAATCTTCAGGAAGCGACCCATGAGATCCGGATATGTTGGCAGTAAATACGGTCGTCGGACTATCCGAACACGTAAGTACCTTGTACTACGTTTATACCGATTTACAAGACAAGGTTGGCTTCTAGCAAAGCGCCATGCCTACCCAATTCTCCAGAAATATTCTTACAGGAATATATAGATCTGTATCAAGCGTAGTATACCGTAGTATTGTGTATATCGGCCCAGTATCGGATAGTCACGTGCTAGGGCTGGGGCTGGATAAGTGTCTGCCCCGTCCGAAGCACATGTTGGATGTCTGGTAACTAGTCTCTATAATCGGATATACATAACCTAGTCATAATATCCCGATGGTTGCGCAACACTCAAGAGCAGTAGTACCATATCCTGCGTGACATCATCTCCAATATTACTGAAGTGATACTTCCGTATTGACATCACACCCAATACACTACGACTCTCTGATAAACCCAGAAGCGGTGTACGCAGAATCGGTTAAAGCCCTGTACCACCAAGACCAAAGTCTACCGATTATCGCAAGTATTAGCGATGTAAGTCTCAGGTTAAGACTATACACACCTACCCTGATTTCGGCCTCCCATAGACACATAGTCATAATACCAATGGGATTCCGAGGGGTCTATCCAGAGCGAAGCTGTTTCCCGTACCATCGGTGAAACACGACCTCCTATCGCACTTACATAAGTATCCAATACTTATATATATGAGAACTATGTCGTTGTGCCCTCACAACGCACACAAGTGCAATACTAGCCTATTCCGCATTATCGATGTCCAGTCTCGATAATACTCCGGCTAGGGATATTTAATGATTAATCCTTCGTGGACTGATACTGTCTCATATCATCTCAATCCAGGAACTAATCATATGGACCTCTCTTCATTTATATATCTATGGTGATCTAATCACAAATGATAAGAGTGCAATTTCCTTGTCACATAGTTAATTTGTACAACAACACCATGATCTGTACAAATAGTGACGATATGGGTCATATTATCCAACAATCTCCCACTTGGCACATAGCCAGTCACTCGAGTGTCTAACACCCGAACTATGTACGGTTCGCTCAAATTGTTGAGAAAAGATTTTCGTCAGCGGATTTGCATGATTATCGTCTGACGCGATTTATACGATCATCACATCGCCACGATGTATGATCCGAACGAATCAGATGATATAGAAGTATATAACTGGATCGTCGACGAGACCTTTAATTCCTTAGCCTGTGCTGACGCCTAGCTCAGCTGCTAAAAGAACTATATCAAATCTAATTAGATTTATTTTCGATCCAAATGGCTTCTTTTGCTGCCTCAGCTGCAGCAATAATCTGCATTTGTTGTTTATTCGGCAACAGTTATCTTGCTCGGAAGATTTCCAGCTCACTGTCCCAGTGTTCAAATTTTATAGTACCACAATATTTAATTGTTTGGAAACTTGCAGCAGTGATCCCAGTCACTTCAAGTTCTCCATCCCCATAGTTTAAGACAACATCTTTAGTTCTCTAAGATACTAATAGATGTCCTTAACTTCAATCCAATGACTATCACTTGGATTGTCTTGATTGTGACTCCATATGCTCAAAGCGTATGAGACACCAATACAAGTACATTTTAAATGTACAATTTCCAGAGAGTGTTAACAACTCCAAATCTATCCCTGTAGATCTTTATTCCTTGAATAAAGGTTGTTACTCCCCAGATTTCTACGAGAATTTCTTATGAAAGAATATTGAAAGAAAGCTTTCACCAATTGCTTTATGGGAATTTCATTGTCAGTGCCTTCTCCCATAACCTCCTTATATACACAAGAATTATTTCGTTTTGAGTCAAATCATAAACTATTATGATTATTTCAAAACGACAGTTCCAAGAACCTTAAGCTTGTTTCAATCCAAACATGGATCGAATAACCCGCAAACCTTGTTTGTCGGTTATACAAAATCGTCAGGATGTTGTAAGCATCCTCCAAAAGATTTCCTTTTCAGGAAAGCGATTTTGATCTGCAACTGACACATTTCATAAATGAAATATGCAGTTATCAACAAGCATCTTCAAAATGGATTTATCATGGCAACAGGTAAAAGGTTGAACCGTTATTAACACAATGTTGATAACGATACCTTTCCGTCAAAAGCCCAGCTTTGTATGTTGGTATGTTGCCTTCCATGTATGTCTTCCCTGAAGACGTTTAATGTACCATAGGCACAATGCATTGTGGTACAACAACTAGTATCCAAAATAGTTGTTAAACATGGAATCCATTCCGGACTCATGGCACTTTGCCATAATAGGGAGTCGATACCTTGTATCACTTCCTCAAAACGTAGTCGGTTGGTATACCTTCATAAGATTGACATCTTTATGAGGTTAGATCAAAAACCCATACCCTAGGTCGTTTTCTGACTCTATCCGATCTACTCAGTTCTTGTGTATTCGAAGATTAATGGTACAGATTCATCATTGATGAACTATTTATGTTCCATTAGGAATAGGTGCCATTGAATAGTATTACTCCGATTTTCATCGAGTATCACTATCCTCCCACTGACCACTGCATATCGGTATTCCTCTCAGGAAAAAAACGCATGGTGAGCAACAATCACATTGTTCTCATGTGAGATTTACAAGTACTATACTTATGGTTTCCTTTAGGATAACCAATATTGGCACTTATCCAATTTGGGTCCTTAGTTTGGTATCATCCAAACGTTATGCCTGGCATACCCAAATTACTAGAAATGAGAAACCCTGTTTCTTTCCTGTTCATTTCCTAATATGTAATCTGTCAAACAGATTATTATGGAACCTTATTCTAAATAAGTTCTTGCACTGTTAAAACTTATCCGTTGAAGGAAATGGTAGCTCAGAGCGACTCATGATTAGCCTTATCATGTCTGACATGATTCGGTTAATCCGTTCGGACACACCGTCACTTTGACGTGTTCCGGGAGGAGTCCTCATTTGAAAGAATACTATACTCTTTCAAGTATATAAGAAACTTATTGCTTAAGTATTTTCCATTACGGTCTTACCGTGATGGTATAATACTATAGCCGATCTGTTTGTCTATTTCGTGTCGAAACTCTAAAAGTTTCTGATTTGTGTTCTTCAAAAGAAACACATAACCATAATGCGATGCCACATCCGTATAGATCACGAAATATTCATGTTCACATCTAGCCTAGCTAGATATGGGCCCACTTACTTCACCATGAATAGGGCTAACAGGTCGGTGGCCCTTATACTATTACCAAGTAAATAGTATTTTAGGTACTTTACCTAATAAACTAGATTCGCAGACCTTATTTGAATAGTCAAATCAGTCCTAGTACCCACTCTTCAAAAGTGTGGATATACGAGTCTTGTATAATTGTGTCCCAGACAACAATGCCACAAATAAGTCTCTATTGATCAAATCAATTTGAGCTATTTATTTGTCATTTTATATGTTTGAGATTTTAATTATATTCAAAATATAAATTCTGTTATTCATCTAATGTGTTTATCTCAGTATCATCTTTATATAATGAAACACTTAGTGTTCTAGAATATAAAGGTTTATCCACAATGGATTAAGCACTGATATAGAGATAATGTCTCTAGTCAAACTAGTTACATTTAAACAGTTCCTAATTTAAGTACACACCCCAAGGGTAGTTCTTAAACTTAGGTATCTACGGTCGAAACAGCGACTTTCGTCCCGTTTCCGATTCGCAGAGCAATCTCAGCTTAAAGTCAGTATCCTGCTCAAAGCAGATTCTGAACATCAATACATATATTTTATGTACCACACTAAGTATTTAAAATCTAATTTCAATATTAGCTGTGAACATAACTAAGACAAACATTTTCAAGTAAGAGTCTTGCCCTTTCTTTAATTCCTTCGTGTCTGCTATATCCAAATGGTAGTCACTTTGGGATATGTCAATTATCCTTTTCAATATTTCAGAAACCTTAGGCCAAGCCTTGGGTTTTAGAACATCGAAATGATGTGCACCTTGTTCTACATGCCCAATTGCAAACTTTGACTTTATCTCCTCTAGAATAGTCAATTAATTCTCCAAGAATTATAAATTGCAATTTTAATACTTCTTAAATCTAAAATTAGATTTATGACAAGTATATTAAATTAAGCATTAAAGTCATCATCACATAAATCTTCCAAAGACTTTATGCTCTACTTATTTTGCTTAATTTTGGGCTTAAGGTATAATAAGTTATTTTATCAAATAAAGTAACCTATTATTTATTCCCAATTTGAAAATTAAATTATTTAAAATATTTCAATCCCAGATTATATTTTAAATATCCAACTTTTCAATTTTATCTTGATTACAATAGTCCAACTATTTAATCAACGATTAGTGGTACTATATATATTATAATGATTATAATAGTCCAACTATATAATCAAATATAATCCAAATTAATTAACCTCAGTTACATTGATTACTATAATCCAATTATAAAATCACTGTAAACTGAAATTAATTAATTCAAATATATTGATTAATATAATCCAATTATATATAATCAAGTATAATACAGTCCAACTGTTTATTAAAACAACAATTTAAAATATTTACGACGAAATAATTTGAATGAGCGTGTATGGCGAGTATTGAAACGAGTATTGCAAATTCAATTCTTGCCTCCCACTATTTTTCGTCGAGCCTCTAACCCTCTGTCGAGTACTCGGGAAACCGTGTTTCCTAGTGTGCTAGGATCCCGTTAAATATCACACAATCTTGACTTTGGCCAACAAATTGTATGATAATTAACTAGGTAGATCTCTAAGATCATTGGATCTCATCCAACTCCTAGATCCAGTAGATGGACATCCAAGTCCCAAACATATATCTTATATATGCCTATACATCGAATGTATACCCTAACCTTTTTCCTCTGAATCAACTAGGCTT
>SKCR01048442.1:0-95911 GCA_019454045.1 Zanthoxylum bungeanum
TCTTGAATAAATTATCTAAGCTAGACTCACGGTGTGTGTGTGTGTAAAGGTTCATTCACAGCTTGATTCCTAAGTAAGTCAACTCAATGATTTTGTTTAAAATTAGAATCGATGGGTCAAACCAACCTAGATATCTCAATTATGCTCTATAATTGCTTTATTTCGTGCTCAGTATGATATGATTTTTCTTTTCTTTTCTTGTCTCTTTTTGCTTTTCTCTTTTTGCACTTTTTTTTTTCAACTCACCTACCCTTTAAGGTAGCATTTCTCCTCATGGTGGTCCTAATACTCGCCCATGGGTAGCTTCACGCTTATCGGTTATAGGTGGTTTATTTTATTTCTTTAGACATTTTTCTTTTTAGCTATACCATACTTCATAACACTAGCAAATCAAGATAGATATCTAAGAAAACGGTCATTTATCGACATGCAATTTCTTCAACTAGTCACCTTGTCAACTACTTAAGTTTTACTGCTAAAAACCTATTTTTAAGTGCTTATGAGTCTAACATAGATCAGTTAATCAAGGCATCAGATAAAAGTAAATCGGGCACTTATCGTTTCTAAAATTTCACTCATAAACAAACAATATCATCACAGGATTTATGCTTTACTATCAAAGACTAAAACTTTTTTTTTTTTCAATAAATTTAAACAACTAAATAGCAAGTAAACAACATACACACACCCCCAAACTTAAAATTTGCATTGTCCTCAATGTAAGATAAATATCAAGAGCAAGAGTGAGGAACAACACCACCGTGCATGGAGTTGATCAGACTCTTGCTGGTTAGAATTTGGTTGCGCGGGTGTTGTGTGTCTCGTGCTACCTGCATAATTAACATGCAATTTAATAAATAGCACACAATAAAAAAATAAAAAATAAAAATAAATAAAACAATTATAAAATAAATGCAAGGGTTGCCTCCCCGCTAGCGCTAAGTTTAACGTCTTCAGCCAAACGCAACCACCCAAAATGGTTATGGTGGCTTAAACGTAGTGAACCGGGTAATCTCATCTGCTTTCTTCTTTGGTATCCACCGGTTCTTATGACATGAAAAAGATAGCTTGGCAGGCTGTGGTAATTTATCCATAGATGGTCCCCCAAGATATGTAGATTGTTCCCCAGTTGGAAATTCTGGACTGCACATTCGGAAAAATTGGCTCGGCTTTCTTTTTAATCTTCCAGGGATCATCTCCAAGTGAGCACTGCCTTTTCTTTTCCTCTTTTTACGACGGCGCTTTGAGATTGGTTTCAGGTTTAGCTGCAGAGAATCTTCCTTTACGCATGGCTGCAATATGCTCGTAGGTTGCTGAAATACTGATCACTCACTCCCTGTCTGGTTTCAACTTCATTCTCTACTATATCTACCCTGTGACATTTTATCACCTTGAGGACTCGGCATGGCTCTGAAAACACTGAAGGTGACTTCTTCATCTTGACCTCTCATTATCAATTCACCTTTGTTCTCTTCTTCTGTTACTGTTTCCTCCTGAAATACCATTTCATCTTCTTTACCGCCTAAGTCCTGAGAGGTGTCTTTAAACTCTTTTACGCTCCTACATGTTATGATTTGACATTGCTCATTGGAGTTGACTTCAATATCACTCGGAGACACCCATGTCTGTTGATTGGCCATGGAAAAAACAAGCAACCCAATTTGCACTTCTACAGATTTCATATTTGCCTCTATATTGCCCATTCGTGTTTCGATGTTATCCAGCATTGACTCATTCTTCTCAAACCTCTCTGAAGCTGTAGCTACAATCGTGCTCATGAGGTCTTCTAAGGAAGGTTTCTGCTCAGCTCTTGGATAATTGAAGCCATGAGGAGGTTGCAAAATATTTCCATATCAGCATATGAAAAATTATGATGATAATAGTTAGGCATAAGACTGCCTCTATAGTTGTTGAAGTTTCGATTGTTCACATACTGTACTTGTTCAAATCCTGCTCCTCTGTTGGATAAAAGCATTCCATTAGCAGAAGCTTCAAGACAGACGGTTGGCTCATTTGTTTTTTATTGCTGTATGAGTCGTGAGGGAGAATAATACTTCAGCTATCAGTGCACCAATAGGATCTGCCATTGCTTCTTTCAAATTCACCTCGTACGAAAAAAATATAAAACAGCAAATAAAATAAAAACAAAAATAAAAATAAAACTTAAGACAAAAATAAAGGAAAAAAGAAAATAAAAATAAAATAAAAATAAAAATCTAAATCTAATTAAAGCTAAGATTACTTGGTAGTAGTATTAATATGAATTAAACAAACAATCCCCGGCAACGGCGCCAAAAACTTGTTGTGATATTTTATATCGTACCGCAAGTGTACGGTGTCAAGTTTTAGTATAAATCAGTGAAAGAGTGTCGAACCCACAGGGATTGCGTTAACTCGCACAAAGTACTACAATTGATAATCCTAACTTTATTTAGAAAACAAATAATAAAGATTTTAATAGATAAATATAAAACAATAAAATAGGAGGAACTAATACGATAGAGATTCTGGATCCTGATTTCAACTAGCTGTCACCTATGCATTTGTTATGCCAATTAACCTTTGTTCAGTTATATTATTTTAAGTCAAGACTCCTAAAATATTCACTCCCCTCTCGAGCATCAGTGAAAATATCATCAACTACAGACTTCGATATCTCTATAAAAATCCAATAGTTAGTGACTCATTACGCTTTGTGATTCTATATTAACGACTTCAAAGGACTACAGATTCTCTCGAACTCTATAAAATCCTAGGTCATATTCTCTAGATCTATTCAAAATCCCCTCTCTCGAGTGATAGATTCTAAACATTCATCATCTCAAATTATGGCCAACAATCAAGAAGCATTAAACTCAAAAGAATATAAATAAATTAATAAAACTTCATGACAAAATTGATAAACAAAATACAAGGTTCAAGCATAGATTACATCATTCTCCAGAATTAAGGAGTTAATTCATGACAAAAGATAAATACATTGATAAACAAGTCATGAATCTAATGGAAATCATTAGAGTTGTAAGAAAGAAACAAGAAGATAAAACCCGAATTGAATATCTTCCTCTCCGGACGTCACCGCATTAATCTCCTCTTTTCGCGCTCTTCAATCCTCTCCTTGGATCTCTAAAAATATTTATTTCTGTGTTTTGTGTGCAGTGTATTAGCCTCCCCCTGAGTGTTGGATGTAATGTTATATTTATAGTTGAGTCTGAGAGTCTTTGGGTATCATTAGGATTATTGAAAATCCTAAAATCACTTTCCTGATGCGTGTCTGATTCTTCCCGCAGCGCCGCGACGCCTAACTCTCGGCCATTCAGTATGGGTGCGTGACTTTGGGAAGGCGCCATGGCGCCCTTGCATTGTTTAGCAAATGGCGCCATTTGCATGCAACAGGCGCCTTGGCGCTTGTTGCTTCCAACATAGTGGCGCCAAGGCGCCAATGCATGGAATTTGTGGCGCCTTGGCGCCCTTCTCTCGGGATCTTGGCTGGGTGTGATGATTTCTCCCCTGTTGCTCCTGTTTATGTCCTATGCTCCCGTATGGTCCCAAAACACGTACAATTGTTCCCAGATCCATGTAATAATGCTCCTACAAATAAAATGCAAAATAAACTATAAATGACATTTAAATATCTCGAAATTTAACAAAACAGTAAGCTAAAAATGTTGTAATAAGTGAGTATAAACCACACTTATCAACGAGCAAAGTGCTACAAACTCGGCCTATATCCCCGGGTCGGTGTACCAAAATGGGTGACGCTCCTCCTTACTTACTCCTTTTACCAGGTCGGGTCGGTATAGATGCCTTTACTTCCCTCACTTTCTCTTCAAAAGTGTCAAGCCGACATTAAGCTCCTTGGCCGCTTTAGTTATGAGCATGTAGAAATATTGAGAAATAGTTTTCCTTGATAAAAGTTTGAACTGTTATGATTTTCTTCTAGCTTGTATCTTGTAGTGATCACCTTCTTATGTTTCTTTGTTTCTGATAAAGCTTCCTCAAGTGTATGTGACCGTGCCTCAATTGACTTACTCTAAATCTCACTTCCATTTTTACAAGCACAAAACATGTCTCCTGACAACATGGGGCCAGTCTTCATATGCATGAATATTACCGAATCTGATCTTTCTCATCGGGTCGGTCTTAATTTGTGCCTCGGGTTCTGGTCCTCTGTCTGACTTCTCATCCTCACGAAGATCTTGGACTTTCATCTGTTAAGTGCCAAAAATTCATTCTACCCCTCTTAATACTTCACAGTTCTTCAGGGCTGAAAATCACCATCAACAAATATGATGTAGGATTTACATCTTTTATTTAGTGTTTAAAGAATTTGAATAGTCTCTATATTATAAAATATAATGACGAGAAATGATAAGAAACACATCGTTCTATTCAGACGAATTTACTAAAGCATAATCTCCAATGGTAAGAAACATTCAACACTAAGAATACTATAAGAACTTAGAGAGATTTTAGAAGATAGAGAGTAAATGAGAGAGCTCTCCAAATTTTGTGTATATAAATGAATGGAGGAGTCCTCCTTTAATAGCACTCAAAGAGGAGACAATACACTAAAATAAATTTTGTGATTACAAAATTCAAAAATAAATTGTAACCATAAATTTTGGTAATAAGTTTTTAAACAATATTTTTAGATAAAACTAGGAAAGTTGTTATCAGATTTTCATCAACCAACAATGAGATAAAATAATATTGGCACATATACAAATAATATTTACAAACACTTAACTGCCATAACTTGAAGCCACTGCCTTTATAAATGGAATACTAGGTACAATATTATTTCCATTCATATTAGGCAACTTAGAGCAAATGGTGGTTTGGTGATAAAATGCTTATAATTTAGTTGTCAGGTCCTACGTTCAAGTTCAAATGGTGCATTTTTTATAAAAACTTAGGACAGTCAGGGTTTTATCTGTTTTTCGGATCGGATGATTTGGTGGCAGAGAAAAAAACACTTAGTGAAAATGGATTTGGAAGAGAGAGATATATGTCCACCGATCCCAAATTCTGATACTTTTTCCATTAAGACTGAAGTTATTTTTCCAGATTCACGAGTTAGACCAAGACCAAGACAAAGACTAAGACTAAAGACCTTCATAATAGTCCAAAGACATAATTAATTTGAACCACAAGCTTGGTTCCATGAAAGTGTCTCATTAATTATGGTATCAAACTTAACAAAGGTTCGAGATTGGTTCATATATATTTAATTGTAGACCTTTAAATACTCCAGTAGAAAAAGAGAACAAGTGAATAAGTGATGATGGAGCATGTCTATGATACCCAAGGGTATCACATACTATTGGTATCAAAGTTGCATGTTCAATGCAACTTTGAGCATTAAACATGTAAATTTTATCAATAAACATGAAATTTTTTAAAACATGAAATCAGTTGCATGTTTATTGGTAGAAGTTGCATGTTCAATGCTCAAAGTTGCATTGAACATTGCAACTTTGAACCCAAGGGTATTTGATACCATTGGGTATCATAGCATTACCCGTGATGATGCGGATAGAAAACTAAAGAAAAATACCTAATTATTATGGAATTTGGTTAAACAATAATCCCAAATAAAATATAATGACGTCAAAAGATTGATTTATTTCGGCTTGGTATGTACTTGATTTATCTACGCCCCAAATCAAGATCAATTTCAAATTACCAGTTGATTCCAATTATCTCTCATAGGTTCCGATCTTACAAGTTTCACTAAAAATTATTATGTCCCTCTGAATCTCTGATTTGATAAATATTTCTCATGCATGCTTGTGGATATGAAGTATTGGGTTCTAATTTTTTTTTTTCAGAAAAAAAAAAAATAAAATGAATGCCCCAATCCATTTCTTGTGAATGATGTGCATATATTTTTTTTAAATCATGTGGTGTACATGTATTTGTAATAATATACGGATAATATTTTATTAATATATAATGTTATATAAAATTAAATGAGCACTGAATCCAAATTGTTGGACAAATAGACTTATTATCTCAAAGAAATTGACAGTAAAATTACTTAAGTTCGTTAATCCTTATGTTTTAGGCACAGCGAGGAAGCCAATGTAAAATCATGTGTGTTGAAGGTGTGTCGGTGTGTGTGTTAGTTTTGACTGCGTTAGTGGCTGCTTTATGTGTGTTTAGTTTGTAGGAGTTACGTGCAAGGTGTCTTTGTGGCAGTTTGCTGAGTGTGGCTGCAGTGTATGTTCGGTTTATGGTGTGTTGTGTGAAGGAGGGACGTGTCGGCTGAGTGAAGTGTCCAGGCTAGGGTTTGTATCTTTTGTGGCCGTATTTGTGTGTGGGGAAGAAGAGAGAGAGGTCATTTAGGGTTTCTCTTATGTGGCCGTATGTGTGTGTGAAAGAAGGAGAGGGCTGCTTTCTTTATTCGGTTGGTGGAGTAGAAGAAGAAAGCAAAGGCTTGGAGGCTGATGTTCACGTGTAGGGGCTGCGGGCAGTAGGGTTGCCGAATGAGAGAGAGAAAGTTGTCTTTTAGGGTTTTTTTTTTTTTGTTGTTTATCGAGAGAGTGTGTGTGGGTTGATGAGAAGGGCAGTAGGGTTGCCGACGTCAATTTCCCGCGACTTCCATAACTTATCGGGTAGTGCCTCCATACGAGGCTCATCATTGGGCTTTATGTAAAAATACAGTGTCTATAGTCACCCCCACTTTGATAGGGCTTGTGCAGTGTGTGACAGTGACAACCCTATCAAATTTATGCATGCATTTTTTTTACTTACCTGGTTCGTCGGCTGTCATACTTACCTGCTGCTTCGCGAGATGCTTAGAACTGAATTGATTTTGTTGACGAGGTGCTGCGACCCCTAAGGTTCATCCCTGTAAGATGTTGCGATCTCTAGGATTCATTACCGAACCGTTACTTGAGAGGTGGTCCATTCCCGAACCGTTACTGATATGAGATGGTTCATTCCCGAACCGTTACTGATGAAAGATGGTTCATTGCCAAACCGTTACTGTATGAGAGGTCGTCCATTCCCAAACCGTTACTGTATGAGAGGTGGTCCATTCCCGAACCGTTACTGATATGAGAGGGTTCATTCCCGAACCTGTTACTGATGTGAGGTGGTGGCTAGGCGCTTTGACCAATGGGCTTTATTCCCGAACCCCGAGTGGGTCTTGTTCCCGAATCGAATTGAAGGTCTTGTTCCCGAATTGAGTTGAGTTGATGGTGAGGCGCTTTGACCTCTGGGTCTTGTTCCCGAACCACTGAGTGGGCTTTATTCCAGAACTGTGCTGAGGGTGGGCTATATTCCCGAACTAGGCTGAATGTGGGCTTTGTTCCCGAACTGTGCTGAATACGGGCTTTGTTCCCTGGGTTGTGCTGAATGTGGGCTTTGTTCCCTGGGCTTTATTCCCGAACTGTGTAGAGAGTCGGCTTTGTTCCCGAATTTTGCATATTGTGGGCTTTGTTCTCTGGGCTTTATTTCCGAACTGTGTAGAGAGTGGGCTTTGTTCCCGAACTGTGTTAAGAGTGGGCTTTGTTCCCGAACTGTGTTAAGAGTGGGCTTTGTTCCCTGGGCTTTATTCCCGAACTGTGTTGACTGTGGGCTTTGTTCCCGAGCTATACTGAGTGTGGGCTTTGTTCCTGAACTGTTACTGATTGTGGGCTTTATTCCTGAATTGTGCTGATTGTGGGCTTTATTCCTTGGGCTTTGTTCCCGAGCTGTGTTGAGTGTGGGCTTTGTTCCCGAACTGTGCTGAGAGTGCAGGCTTTATTCCCGAACTGAATTGATTGTGGGCTTTATTCCTAAACTGTGTTGACTGTGGGCTATGTTCCCGAGCTGTACTGAGTGTGGGCTTTGTTCCTGAACTGTTACTGATTGTGGGCTTTATTCCTGAATTGTGCTGATTGTGGGCTTTATTCCTTGGGCTTTGTTCCCGAGCTGTGTTGAGTGTGGGCTTTGTTCCCAAACTGTGCTGAGAGTGCAGGCTTTATTCCCGAACTAAATTGATTGTAGGCTTTATTCCTAAACTGTGTTGACTGTGGGCTTTGTTCCCGAGCTGTACTAAGTGTGGGCATTGTTCCCTGGGCTTTGTTCCCGAACTATTACTGAGTGTGGGCTTTATTCCCGAATTGTGCTGATTGTGAGCTTTATTCCTTGGGCTTTGTTCCCGAGCTGTGTTGAGTTTGGGCTTTGTTCCTGAACTGTGATGAGAGTGCGGGCTTTATTCCCGAACTGAATTGATTGTGGGCTTTATTCCCTGGGCTTTATTCCCGAACTGTGTTGACTGTGGGCTTTGTTCCCGAGCTGTACTTAGTGTGGGCTTTGTTCCCCGGGCTTTGTTCCCAAAGACTACTGATAATGTGGGCCTCGACCCTAGGATTCATTCTCGATACTGCTAATGATGTGGGCCTCGACCCTGGGATTCATTCCCGATGCCGTGTTAAGTGTGTTTCCATTCCCGGCTTGTTCGTCTTTGCCGCTTTTTCCTCTTTTCTTTCTTCTTCAAAAACCTGCGAACACCAAAACAAATTGCATGTATGTGACGTGTATGCATATATGTATGGATGTATTTCCTATTCCGATGGGTCAGGCCTTCCTTGTGCCCTTGGTGCCCTTTGCCTATGAATGTCTTTAGTCGCCCCATGGGCCTGCTTATAATTTCCTTCTGCCAGTTCTCTTATGGTGATTTCTCAGTTCTATTTGGTCCTATGGCTCAAGATCTCGTTATGTCATTGATTCATGAGGTGGTAGACTGGTCACCCCCAGTCTTGGTTTAGCTTTCTGCTCTCCGCTGTTTGCACTAGGTTAAGCTGGACTACGTGATGTGGCATTCCATATAAACATACCCAATTACAGGCTACGAAATAGTCCCAATAGTTATACATGTTATTGTCCTCAAAGAATGTCTAGTAATGAGACCAAAGAATCTTCAAAGCACTCAATGCAACTCAAATCCGAGTTTTTGAATAAATGATATAAGCCATACTCAAAGTGTGTGTGTGCAAAGGTTCTTTTACAGCTTGATTCCTAGGTAAGCCAACTCAATGATTTTGTTTAAAAATTGGGATTGATGGGTCAAACCAATCTAGATGTCTCAATTGTGCTATGCAATTGCTCTTCCGTGCTCAATATGATATTGTTTTCTTTTTCTTTTGTCTTTTTTTTTTCCTTTTTTTTTTTTTTTTTTTTTTTTTTTTTTTCCTTTTTTTTTTCCCAACACACCTACCCTTTAAGGTAGCATTTCTCCTCATGGTGGTCCTAATACTCACCCATGGGTAGCTTCACGCTTATCGGTTATAGGTGGTTTATTTTTATTTTTTCTTTAGAGACTTTTATTTTATTTTCAACCATGCCACACATCATAACACAAGCAAATCAGGATAGACATCTAAGCAAACGGTCATTCATCGACCTGCAATTTCTTCAACTAGTCACCTTGCCGACTATTCAGGTTTTCACTGCTATAAACCTATGATTAAGTGTTCACGAGTCTAACATAGATCAATTACTCAAAGTATTAGATAAAGCACATCAAGAACTTATCGTTTCTAAGACTTCACCCTAAAGAAAACGATTTCATCATTGGATTAAGCCTATTATGGGATCATGCCATTGTCTAGAAATGACGAATTGGGCCTTCGGTAATCACGGTCATCGGGATGAACTTGGAAGCATCCAACAATATACAATATGCCGTAACAAGACGTATCCTTTCTGGATGAAAGCCAGTGCGGGTATCGGACTCATGCTTCTAGCATATTTATATTATGATTAGATTTTCTAAGTCCATCAAGGTTTTTCATACATGTTGGCCCATTATCATTTCAAAGCATTCAATCATATTATTGCGAGGTGTAAACTTGTCCCAGTTGAAAAAGGCCTAACAGGTTTACACTTTTGCGATAACGTGGCTAAACAACTTCAAATAATACAAGGCCCAAACACAAAGTGGTCCATCGGCATTTTAGAAGCTTTTGCCCTATCGTCATAAGACACAAACTCGTCCCAGTTTAAATGGCCCAACAAGTTCACATCTAATGACAAGCAGTCCAAATGAATCCAAATGATGATGGTCCCAAACACAAGCATAAAGGGTGGCTTATATAGGTTATATAACTATGGTTTTCATGCAAGTTTATGGGAGTATTGATAAAGGCTCCCGCCGGAGAAGGGTTGCCCACAACTAGGTCTCCCAACTCAATGGTTCGAGCGACCAAGTGAGTGCACCTTTTTTATACCCTAAGGTACGTGCCAACGAGTGATGATACCATATAACGATCTGTCGCTTTGAGCGAAAACGACTTCACGATACCTGATGCCATCAAGGTAAGAAAGGGTATGATATATGAGATAATGTCAACTAAAGCAAAAATCACAAACATTACAAGACATTATTTCGGGGCCGATTCTCTATCCCCAGTGGAGTCGCCAGACTGTGGACATGGTATAGAGGTACGGCGACACTGTCCAGGCTCGCGCCCGTTGGGAGTACGGAGTAGCCCGCATGGACTAAACCGGAGAATAATGGAGTCGCTACCCAGTGTGAACTGGGAAATGATTTAAGGCTGCACGTTCATGCCACTCCTTCGGTAATCGACCTGAACTTTTTCTACCTCAGAACCGGTCTCCTCAGGTCTCTGTCCACATCATGCCAATTTTCCGGCCTAGGAACTTTCAACATCTGAACAGTCCCTCCTAGGGCGATCTTATTCTCTTCCTCTATTAACACAAACTTCCTCGCCTGCTCCACGGTCGCGGCATAGTCCGGTATCTCCTAGATCCTAAGGTGGGCCATAATTTCCCGACCTTGAGGGCTCATTAAAACTTTTCAGCACCTCCGGGACTTAAACGCTCCGACCTCTAGTACCATGATGTGGTACCTATCGATAAAGCTTTTCAAAGACTCGTCGTCGTCTCTCGCTTCATCAACCTCAACAACCCCACCGTCTTCCTTAGTATGCATGCCCAATTGAAATGGCGCACACAAATGACTTCCTCAGTTGGGAGAAGCTGCTGACACTTCTCGGGGTCAAGTTCTTGAACCACAAGCTAGTTGATCCTCCCAGAGTCAATGGGAATACCTGTAGATGCCTCTCTCCTGCCATTCCCTAAATTTCCATCAACAAGATAACTTCTCGACGTGGGACTCGCGCGTCCGTGTTGCCCTTGTAAGCATCCATCGTGGGCATGGTAAAACTCTGTGGAAACTCCATTGCCAACATAGCCTTCATGAAGGTTTGGGTTGTTTCCCTTCCCTTCGAGCACATCTCTTTCATTTTGCAGGGTTTCTTCAATCTTCTCCATCCACTCCATGTCGAATCCTATGAAGTTCTATGGTTTCTATATCCTGCCATTATCTTTGTGTGTTTGTTGATTTTCATAGTGATTTCCCTACAGACGGAGCCAACTATTGACGACTGTTTTTCATTTCAGGGGTAATTCAGGAAAAACTACTCCTCGAACAAACCTCCCCCAAGTCATGAATTTGTCTAGTTAGTTATGAACCAAAGCAAACTTGTCAAGAAAATCAGAAAACGCAGAAAAGATAAAGAATTAATGTGGTTCGGTGGAATGGATCCAACCTACGTCCATGTGCACAAAGGGAAAAGAACTTTTATTACAAACTTGGGTCAGACCGACCTCATTATCTCTCACTTACACTTAGCGTTTTCTCTTTTTTACAAGTTGTGTAAATACTACAAAGTGCTAAAAATAATTTACCAGCCAGAGAGTCTTTCAAACAAAAAAAAAAGAGAGCCCTTCCATCAGAGTTTTCAACCCCTTTATATAGTGCGTTCAGATTCGCTATTGCACTAATTTGTGACGTCAATCACGTTACCCTGTTATCATTGCCTAGTCATTTCCCCAATCACTCTACAAATAGTAGCTCTGCCGTCTGACACAACCACTCTCTGCCATCTGAACCTCATTAATTCATCCTTTTTTGGTAATTGTTACACACTCTGCTCATGTACCAACATGTATTCCAACCACTCAAGTGATTTTATGTGTCAGTGGATAAGTATGAGGCCATCTTCCATCCCATCTGCCGCTGGCCATATGAAGTATTGGGTTCTAATTTTTTTTTTTTCAGAAAAAAAAAATAAAATGAATGCCCCAATCCATTTCTTGTGAATGATGTGCATATATTTTTTTTAAATCATGTGGTGTACATGTATTTGTAATAATATACGGATAATATTTTATTAATATATAATGTTATATACAATTAAATGAGCACTGAATCCAAATTGTTGGACAAATAGACTTATTATCTCAAAGAAATTGACAGTAAAATTACTTAAGTTCGTTAATCCTTATGTTTTAGGCACAGCGAGGAAGCCAATGAAATTTTTAGCTCTTTTTTCATTGACCTTGTAAGCTTCACTGAATCCACTTCGTCTCCTATCACCACCAATTTATCCTTTTCTTCTCCTTCAATCTCCACCTTTGTCACACCTATTAATTTGTTCATCAATATTGCAACATAATATATAATTAATACAAAAACAATTATTAATGAATTTATTTAATTTTAAACTGACCATCTACTTTCACTGCGATCTTCATGGCTTTTGATCTGCATTTTTGGCAAGGCATTTGCACCTTTATAACTATCTTTTGCTGAACACAAAGAGTATAATAAATTATATATATATATATATAATATCTATATATATATATATATATTATATATATATATATATTGACGGCTGATTTTGGTCTCAGGGTAATATTGGAATATCACTCCGAGGAAATCCTCCCTCAATAGTGAATTTGTTTGGTTATGGGGGACCAAAGGCAAATTTAGCAGAAAACAGATAAACACACCAATCAACAAGGGATTTAACGTGGTTCGGTGGATTTGGATCCGACCTACGTCCACGGACACAAAAAAGATGGTACTTTTATTACTTAAACACTTTTCTTGATCTCTACAAGTCAGAGCTTGAAGATTCAGATCCTTTTTTTTTGATGATGCCTTTTACACATACTATGCCCTCCTATTTATAATAACACAGAAATCAGACTCCTATTTGTATAAGAAATCCTAATTGAACTAGTCTCTTCTCCTTGTAAGGATTCCTAGCCTGAAATTCCCTTCTCTTTTCTTATTCCTTTTCGGATTCTGACTTCATCTCCTTGTGAGAGTGGGATAACTCGTTTTATCTTATCAGCAAGAATAGGGTGTCGTCATCTTGAACGCGTTTCGTCGTCTGGTCGGTCTTCATGAGGTCGGTCATGACAGTCTTTTATGCTGAGAGTGTTTCTACCGACCTTAGAGTGCTCGGTCATCCGAACCAAAGTGGTCGGTCTTTACATGTTGTGGTCGGGTCGGCTTTGATAATCTCAACCAGTCAAGGAATTACCCTTCTGTCCTCGTCGTGCTGTCTTAAATGTTATAGTGCCTGAAAACACCATCAACATCTGTCCCCTAGTTCTCGGTTCCAACAAGCGTGCAAGTTGGTGCCGGGAACTATGTAAAGAAGGTGTTTTCTGATTTGCTCTGTTGGAGGTCGGTCCGGGGTTGAGAAATGCTTTGTTGCCTCTTTTCAAGCGCTTTTTCTTGAGACACGCAACAGTCACGTCTGCTTAAATGCCTGTCAAATCAATTTTAGGGTTTTTTCCAAGTTTGACATTTGTCAAACATCCGCCGGGTTCCCGCCAAAAGGGTGTGAATCGACCGTGAAGAGTCGTCTTCACAGTGGGCTGATCTCTGCCGTCTGTTTCAAACTTGGGAGACCTCTTTTGCAGTTGACACCTGGCGTTCATCCGGGTTCTTTCTGTAGATCCAACGGTCACGAGCGTCTTTGTCATGACTATAAGAAGGCGAGGCTTTCACTGTTCCATCTTTTTCGGCAATTTCTCCTTTTTCTGAAAACATCTCCGTGATTCGTCCAACTCCGAGCTCTCGAAGTTCAACCGTGGGTTTTTTCTTTTTCTTTGCTGTGAACATAAGGAACGGACACAACCGTACTGCACAACCTCCTGCTTTTTCCGAGAAGAACAAGTAAGTCCTCTGAACGACTTCTGCCTTCTTTTTGTGTTTTATGAGTCTGTGTTTGCTAGGAAAAGATTTATGGTTGGCTGGGTTCTGCTTTAGGGCACTTTTAGAGACCACCTGTTTAGCTAACATGGAAACCGTGAGTAGTTTCTTGTAGCCATAGACTGACTTCCCCTTCCTTCTTTGTTTTTCTGGGTGTCAGGGATGTCTGACAGCGGTTCCTCCCCTGAAAAGCCTGTTAAGATCTCAACTCCCCCTGCTGAGGAGCTCTCCTCGGGCTCGGGGGCACCTAGTGTAGAAGACCTTGATACTACCCCTACTCCCTCTGAGATCGAGCAAGACTCCTACCACCAGAGGGTTCCTCGGAAGGACCCAGAGCCTGGTGAACTTGGGTCGTCGGCTCTGGATATGAACCGTCCCTCCAAAATAACTGAGGATGATCTGGCGCTGTTGCGGCAACGATACGACATCCCGATAGATATTGCCCTTGAAGTTCCCGGCCCGATGGATCGTGCTAGTCAACCTGATGAGGGCTCGGTGGCACTTCTTCCTGCTTTTTTTGAGTGTGGGCTATGGCTGCCGATGCAACGTTATTTTGCTTGGATGTTAGCTGAGATGGAGATTGCCCCTTGCCAATTGAGCTTAAATAGTTGGAGGATTCTGGCCGGCATATATGTGGTTTGGCATCGGGCAGGTTTAGGCGTACCTTGCTTGGAAGAGGTGAAGAGGTTATATCGTTTGAAGTCCAACCCAAAGACTCACTATGGTTGGTATTACCTCTCTGCTTTTTTTTTTCTTTTCCTGTTGTCCGAACAATTTCGAGACCCTTCAGGGGTCATCATGAACCGGAGGGGTATAACCTGACCCCGAGCTGAGTAATGGACTTAGATTCTGGGGGAATGTTTCCTCCCCAAATCGAAAAATTTTGACTCGGTGGGACGTAACCCGACCCCGAGCTGAGAAAGGCACTTGGACCCGGGGGAATGTTACGTCCCCAGTCCAAAGAGCTGACTCGATGGGACGTACCCCGACCCCGAGCTGAGTGAAAGACTTGGGTTCTGGGGGAATGTTACCTCCCCAAACCTAAAGGAGCTTGACTCGGTGGGACGTAACCCGACCCCGAGCTGAGTGAAAGACTTGGGTTCTGGGGGAATGTTACCTCCCCAAACCTAAAGGAGCTTGACTCGGTGGGACGTAACCCGACCCCGAGCTGAATAACCAAGCGGCCTCGGCGGAACAAAATCCAGCCCCGAGCCGACTAATCCCTGGGATTTCCGCAGAAGGGAAATGAATCAACCTTCGAAGCCTTACCGAATCTGGCGCGGGCGTCCCCCAACCAGACCGGTGGAAAACGAAAACAAGTTTCTGGAAAATAAAAGGCGGGGGTGACTTAGCACCTATCCCAAAATAAAAAACGTCTTTTGCAAAAAAAAATAACAACGTGGATGTCTCAAAGCAGCGTCCCGCCCGAGGTCTCCAAAACACAATTCTGAATCTTTCAATTCAGTGTCCCGGCGAACCAGGATTCGGATCAGATGAGCGTTTGAATGGTAAGGGCACATCCTCTACACGTGGGTTCTCTGGGAAGCCTGTGTATTGTATGAGGGCTCCTCCTTACCACGCTGGAGCAGACACACGCCACAGGGGCATAACGCATCCCCGTGCTGTGTCTCTCACAGATCCGGATGATGAATGGATCAAAGAGTGTCCGGGATACTAAGGGCATATTCCTCCTTAGGTCCGGTATCACTGGAGCTAGCAATCTTCACGGGGTGTCATCACCCCCCGTGCTATGCTTTCCCACGAATCCATTACATCGGGTATGTCCCTGAGGACCCCGAGCTAAAGAGATATTTGGTCCTGGGGGAATGTTCCGTCCCCAGTCCAATGAGTATTGACTCGGTGGGACGTAACCCGACCCCGAGGTGAATAACCAAGTAGTCTCGGCGGAACGAAATCCAGACCCGAGCCGACTAATGAAGAGGCCTCGACGGAACGTAATCCAGCCCCTAGCCGATTAATGAAGAGGCCTCGGCGGAACGTAATCCAGCCCCGAGCCGATTAATGAAGAGGCCTCGGCGGAACGTAATCCAGCCCCGAGCTGATTAATGAAGAGGCCTCGGCGGAACGTAATCCAGCCCCGAGCCGATTGAAATATTAAGGGTATTTTCCTCCTCATGTTGTGCTTCTCAAAGTTCCATGCTCTCTGTGCTTCCCCTTTTTTTTGTATGGAGTCGGATGATTCTGGTGTGACTGTGCATTTTTGTGGTGGTATCTGTGGTCGGGCGGTTGCGAGTTTTGTGCTCTTTAACTTTGTGTCGTTGTCATGAGCATGTCCCCGAGTTTTTTTTTTTTTTTTTTTTTGAGAATGTTTGGAAAAAAGAATGGTTTTTTTTTTTTTTATGCTCGGGGACATACTGCCCTTCTTACAACTCTCTGGGGGTCATTTTGAGAGAGGCTCTGTATTTGAATTTCTGTCCCTTGTTTGTAAGCTGATAGAAGGAAGGGAAAGTTTACTGGAAGTATTTTCTCAACATCTCGGCGTTCCATGGCTTTTTCAATCTTGTGCCGTCCAGCCGTTCTAGGATGTACACTCCGGGCTTCACCACTTTTACCACCTTGTAGGGCCCTTCCCATTTGGCGCCCAGGGAGCCTTCCTCTGGCCTTCGAGTATTTAGGGTGACTTTTCTTAGCACCAGGTCGCCTGGCTTCTGTCTTCTTCTTCTTCTCCCTGGTTCCTTTGTCGTTTTTGGTTGTCTTCTGTGATGCAGAGAGTTTCTCGTGAGAGAGTTGCGAAGCAGCTGCGAGCTGTTTTCTGGCTTCCGAACAAAATTCCGATCCCTTCCCGGGTGGGGAATTTCAGTTTCAGGTGGTAGCAGGACATTGCGGCTTCTGTTTTCATCATGAAGGGTCGCCCGACGATGGCCTGGTAACTGCTCATGCAGTCTACTACAGTGAAGTCTGTCATGATCGTCCGGGTCCGAGGATGTGTCCCGACAGTTATTGCCAACTGTATCCTTCCTAGTGGGATGACGGCTGATCCTCCAAAACCGTATAAGGGAGTGCTATCGTTGGTCAGGGTTCCATATTCTACCCCTAGGTCATCCAGTGCTTCTCTGGAAATTATGTCAACCGCGCTCCCGGGGTCCACTAGGATTCTGTCTACCTCCGACCCACTGATGACTACTTTGATTATCAGTGCATCGTCATGAGGGAAACTTACTCCTCGGGTATCCTCATCAGTGAACATTATTGGTACCGACCGAACTCCCTGTAACCCTGAGACCTGCTCTGTTTCTAAGACATCTGGTCCTCGGGTTCTGCTGTAATCCTTCCTTGACCGGTTAGAGTTTCCGGCCAGTGTTCTTCCTCCTGCGATGATATTGATTTGGCGACCACGTGCTCTTTGTCTGGCTGTCATGACCTCGTGGTCAATGTACTTGTTGAGATACCTGTTTCGTGCTAGATCTTCCATTTGCTCTCGCAGATCTTTACATCCGTCTGTTGCATGTCCTTTGGAGTTGTGGTGTACACAATAAGCCTTTTGGTTCCTTTTGTCCGGGGGGAATCTCCTTTGGTCGGGTTCCACTAAGAGGCCTTTCCCCTAGATCTCCATGACAATTTGCCCTAGTGGTTTCTTTAGGGGAATGTATGCATCTTCCCCGACCACATGGTTTACTTGGGTCGGCGCCCTTCTCTCTTGGTTGTCTCGGTGTAGTGGCTTGAACTCCTTGTGTTTTAAGGGCGGCCTTCTGGATTCTCTTTCTGTTCGGCGGGGGCACCCTCCCTTGCGGTTCTTTCTCTGATGGTGTTCCCTTTTTCGGGATACTTTCTCTTCGTTCTCTAACAAAACGAATTTTCGGGCCACCTCCAGAGCGGTGGCGTAGTCCGGGGTGTCTTGGATCCTTAGATGGGTCCATAACCTTCCGACCTTCAAGGCTCCCTTCAAGCTTTCCAGGGCCTCGGGGGATTCATACCCTCCGACTTCGAGTACCATATTATGGTATCTTTCAATGAATATCTTCAGAGGTTCATCGTCTCCTTGTTTTATAAGCCTTAGTTCTCCAATTGTCTTTTTGGGGACACAAGCCCCCTTGAAGTGTCGTATGAATGACTTCCTCAGTTGTGCGAAGTTGCTGATGCTCCTTGGGGCTAGGCTTCTATACCATAGAATGGCCGGTCCGGCCAGAGTTAGGGGGAACACTTTGCAGATGGCGTCCCCTGTTACCCCTTGCACCTCCATTAGTAGGACGAAACCTTCAATGTGGGTTTTGGGATCGGTATGGCCCTTGTATGGTGTCATGGTCGGCATGCTGAATCTTTTTGGGAATTTCTCTGATTTTATTTCTTCTGTGAGGGGGGATTCATCTTTGCCGTCCTGGACATCCCCTCTGTTTGCATTGGGGTATACTCCCCATTTGACCAGCTCCTCCCGTAACCAAGATTTCATGCTGCTATCTTTGGTTCCATTCCGCCTCCTGCGGTCTCCTTTCTTTCTGTTATCCCGGGGGTGGTACTTCTCGTGGCCTGTATCTTCTCGTACTTCTTCGTCATATTCTTTCTCCTTCCGCCGGGTGTTGCGAGGGCTATTATAGGAGGGGTCTGGTGATGATTTGTCACTCTCTTCCTCCCATGTGTCCTCGGTCAGGGAATCTTCCTGAACCACTACAGATCTTACCCTGTAAGGATCCCTCCTCCGGGGTCTGTCGTCCTCACTTATATCGACAATTCTCTTTCCTTCTGCTATGTCGTTCCTTCGTCGGCTAGTCCCGGCCTCGAATTTTCCATTGTGTGCTCCTTCTATCCTTTCCAACCGGTCTACTATGGTTTTTAGCAGAGTTTGGCTTTCCTCCCTTTCTTTCCTAAGGTTCTCCTCAATCTTCTCCATCCAATCTGCAGCCGAGCTCCCTGATGGTTGGTGGCTTCCGTCTTCTGCCATTGTCTCACTACACGAGTTGCTTTTTGTTGAATTTCCCACAGACGGCGCCAACTGTTGACGGCTGATTTTGGTCTCAGGGTAATATTGGAATATCACTCCCGAGGAAATCCTCCCTCAATAGTGAATTTGTTTGGTTATGGGGGACCAAAGACAAATTTAGCAGAAAACAGATAAACACACCAATCAACAAGGGGATTTAACGTGGTTCGGTGGATTTGGATCCGACCTACGTCCACGGACACAAAAAAGATGGTACTTTTATTACTTAAACACTTTTCTTGGATCTCTACAAGTCAGAGCTTGAAGATTCAGATCCCTTATTTTTTTGATGATGCCTTTTACACATACTATGCCCTCCTATTTATAATAACACAGAAATCAGACTCCTATTTGTATAAGAAATCCTAATTGAACTTAGTCTCTTCTCCTTGTAAGGATTCCTAGCCTGAAATTCCCTTCTCTTTTCTTATTCCTTTTCGGATTCTGACTTCATCTCCTTGTGAGAGTGGGATAACTCGTTTTATCTTATCCGCAAGAATAGGGTGTCGTCATCTTGAACACGTTTCGTCGTCTGGTCGGTCTTCATGAGGTCGGTCATGACAGTCTTTTATGCTGAGAGTGTTTCTGCCGACCTTAGAGTGCTCGGTCATCCAAACCAAAGTGGTCGGTCTTTACATGTTGTGGTCGGGTCGGCTTTGATGATCTCAACCAGTCAAGGAATTACCCTTTTGTCCTCGTCGTGCTGTCTTAAATGTTATAGTGCCTGAAAACACCATCAACAATATATATATATATTCATTATAGTTTTTAACAACGTACGTAAAGAAAAGTATTATTATGTATATATGCAAATGCAAGCACGAAAGAGGCTCACCGTCATGTTTAACAAAAACCTAAATTAAGGCAGCTGTATGATCTTTTACACTTGGAGAAATTGAAGACAGTGCATCTATTTATAGACAGCTCATCAAGATTTGTTATAGTTATTTTTATTAATTTTGATACTTTTTCACGTGGTGTGGAGAAATTGAAGACAGTGCGTCAACGTGTCTTCCTTCTTGCCTTTACTAGTACTCAAAACTTCATTCTAATTAAATAAAATACTTTTTGTTCTATCTCTAACCTTAAAAAAAATTAACTTTTTATAACATTTAGTTCCTTAAATTTTTATTGCTACCTCCGCTCTTTCATTGACTACATATTTACAAAATGTAGGTCAACTGAATGCAATTTTTCTCACCCATCCACGAAGCAGCAAAATTAATATATATGGTGATGAGTCCTTTGGAATTTCTAGTACCTATGAAAAGTCTCAAATCAGAACAAAACCGGTTTGTCTTACATTTACTACACCCAATGTGTCACATTAAAACATCTATTTTAATTAATAAGTTTTCCTTTAGGGCGGTAGTCTAAATTTATAAAAACATCGGAGTATTTATCCCACTCAGATAGTCCTAATTTTTTTCATATATATAGAAAATATCGACTTCCAAATACAATAAAATATTTTATTAATAAGTTTGGTTCATTTGATTAAGACACCACAGTTTTATAAAACTAATAGATAACGCGCACGCTTCGCCACTCGTTTTATTATAGACAAATATTATATATATCAAATTTAAAAAATACAATTAATTAATATCATTGTGGACATGGTACAGAGGTACGGCGACGCTGTCCGAGCTCGCGGCCCGTCGGGAGTATGGAATAGCCCGCGAGGACTAAACCGGAGAATAATGGAGTCGCCACCCAGTGTGAACTGGGAAATGATTTAAGGCCGCACTCACCCCTCGCAAGGGAAGACCTCAAACCGTTGGGTTCAGAATGGTCTCTTACTTATGCCAGTTGTAATGAACGGGTTTATGCAATAATATAACCAAGTCTTATGCAGCACATGCAAGATAATTCAAATAAACACACGAATTTGCATACCCATAAACATTAATATAAACAATGGAAAGATATTACATTAAAGAGTACAAGATGCGGAAATAAAAATAATAAATAATCAAAGGCGGAAAAGCGTCAATGAATGAATAGCAAATAAAAGGAGGTTAGTCGGGCTTATGCGAGCATTTCCCGAGTGGTACATGGAATTGTATCCCAAGTATAGACCGCACTACTATCCATTCGGATTCGGCTACGGAATTTACTTCTGGGTTTCCATCCGATATACCGCAAGGGATAACACGCAATCATTAAGACAATGTAAATAAAAATAGACGTGAAATATAATAATGCATATGATGAAATTATAATAAATAACCGAAACAATAAATAATAAACTAAGTGCAAAAAAATAAAGAAAGATAAATAACACAAAATAAATGCGGAATAATAAAAAGTGTGACCAGAGAATTTGGCCGTTTTCAATGTAAGACTTCGCATACCCGGTTGGACGTATTTCACGTCCAACCAAGCATGTCGTTTCCAGGACGACAAAATAAAATATAATAAAGGGTGCCCTCAGGTCTTACCTTTTAAGTCGCTTCTCGGGAGTGCGTTGGGACGTCGCCGGAAGGGTTAACGCTTCTCTCTTTTTCTGGTTCGCTGGTTTGCTATTTACGCTCGCTGTTTTCTCTGTTTTCTTCGTTGTTTTTCTGCGGTTTTTGGGGTATTTTTTGGACTGTTTTGGTGATTATTTTTGGTCTTTTTTTGGACAGTTTTGGGTTGTTGTTCACTGTTTTGGGTACTGTTTTGGTCTCGATTTATGGGGCTGTTTGTATTGTTTGTGAAGGGTCGGTGAAGGTAATTTTTGGCTGTTTGGTCGGTCAATTTTATCTTTTGTGAAGGGTTGTGCGTGAGTGTTGTTAATGGACTGTGTGTGTATTGAAGGTGTGTCGGTGTGTGTGTTAGTTTTGACTGCGTGAGTGGCTGCTTTATGTGTGTTGAACGTGAAGAAGGGGGACGTGTGTTTAGTTTGTAGGAGTTACGTGCAAGGTGTCTTTGTGGCAGTTTGTTGTGATGTGTGGTTTTGTGGTGTTTTGCTGTGTTGTGTGAAGAAGGGACGTGTCGGCTGCGTGAAGTGTCCAGGCTAGGGTTTGTATCTTTTGTGGCCGTATCTGTGTGTGGGGAAGAAGAGAGAGAGGTCGTTTAGGGTTTCTCTTGTGTGGCCGTATGTGTGTGTGAAAGAAGGAGAGGGCTGCTTTCTTTATTCGGTTGGTGGAGTAGAAGAAGAAAGCAAAGGCTTGGAGGCTGCTGTTCACGTGTAGGGGCTGCTGGCAGTAGGTTTGCCGAATGAGAGAGAGAAAGTTGTCTTTCAGGGTTTGTTTTTTTTGTTGTTTATCGAGAGAGAGTGTGTGTGGGTTGATGAGAGAGGGAGGCGTGAGTGTTTGTATTTTGTGAATGTGTCCAAAAGAGAGAGGAAGAAGAGGAGATGGGCGTGTGTCTGTGAAAGAGAGGATATAGAGGCCGTGTGAGGGTGGAGAGAAGCGAGAGCCTTAGGGTTTCTTTTTCTTTTCTTTACCGTAGGTTGTCAGGAACCAGAGGGGCCATTGGGGTTTTGTTTAGTGGTCTTTATATAGTGGTGCATTAGGATTAGGGTTATGCACGTGGGCTTTGGATGGGTGCGTATGGGCTTTGGATGGGTGCAAAGGTTTTGGGCCAAGATTAATGTTTAAAACAAGAATCGACCGAGCGAACTCACGGATAACTAGCGAATTTAAATTTGACGAGGTATTAATTTTTGGAATTTTCCCTTCCGACGTCAGTTTCCCGCGACTTTCGTAACTTATCGGGTAGTGCCTCCATACGAGGCTCATCATTGGGCTTTATGTAAAAATGCAGTGTCTACAGTCGCCCCCACTTTGATAGGGCTTGTGCAGTGTGTGACAGTGACAACCCTATCAAATTTATGCATGCATTTTTTTTTACTTACCTGGTTCGTCGGCTGTCATACTTACCTGCTGATTCGCGAGATGCTTCGAACTGAATTGATTTTGTTGACGAGGTGTTGTGACCCCTTAGGTTCATCCCTGTAAGATGTTGCGATCTCTATGATTCATTACCGAACCGTTACTTGAGAGGTGGTCCATTCCGGAACCGTTACTGATATGAGATGGTTCATTCCCGAACCTTTACTAATGAAAGATGGTTCATTGCCGAACCGTTACTGTATGAGAGGTCGTCCATTCCCAAACCGTTACTGTATGAGAGGTGGTCCATTCCCGAACCGTTAATGATATGAGAGGGTTCATTCCCGAACCGTTACTGATGTGAGGTGGTGGCGAGGCGCTTTGACCCATGGGTTTTATTTCCGAACCACCGAGTGGGTCTTGTTCCCGAATCGAATTGAAGGTCTTGTTCCCGAATTGAGTTGAGTTGATGGTGAGGCGCTTTGACCTCTGGGTCTTGTTCCCGAACCACTGAGTGGGCTTTATTCCCGAACTGTGATAAGGGTGGGCTATATTTCCGAACTAGGCTGAATGTGGGCTTTGTTCCCGAACTGTGCTGAATACGGGCTTTGTTCCCTGGGTTGTGCTGAATGTGGGATTTGTTCCCTGGGTTTTATTCTCAAACTGTGTAGAGAGTCGGCTTTGTTCCCGAATTTTGCATATTGTGGGCTTTGTTCTCTGGGCTTTATTCCCGAACTGTGTAGAGAGTGGGCTTTGTTCCCGAACTGTGTTAAGAGTGGGCTTTGTTCCCTAACTGTGTTAAGAGTGGACTTTGTTCCCGGGGCTTTATTCCCGAACTGTGTTGACTGTGGGCTTTGTTCCCGAGCTGTATTGAGTGTGGGCTTTGTTCTTTGGGCTTTGTTCCTGAACTGTTACTGATTGTGGGCATTATTCCTGAATTGTGCTCATTGTGGGCTTTATTCCTTGGGCTTTGTTCCTGAGCTGTGTTGAGTGTGGGCTTTGTTCCCGAACTGTGGTGAGAGTGCAAGCTTTATTCCCGAACTGAATTGATTGTGGGCTTTATTCCTAAACTGTGTTGACTGTGGGCTTTGTTCCCGAGCTGTACTAAGTGTGGGCTTTGTTCCTTGGGCTTTGTTCTCGAACTATTACTGAGTGTGGGATTTTTTCCCGAATTGTGCTGATTGTGGGCTTTATTCCTTGGGCTTTGTTCCCGAGCTGTGTTGAGTGTGGCCTTTGTTCCTGAACTGTAATAAGAGTGCGGGCTTTATTCCCGAACTGAATTGATTGTGGGCTTTATTCCCGAACTGTGTTGACTATGGGCTTTGTTCCCGAGCTGTATTGAGTGTGGGCTTTGTTCCCCGTGCTTTGTTCCTGAAGACTACTGATAATGTGGGCCTCGACCCTAGGATTCATTCTCGATACTGCTGATGATGTGGGCCTCGACCCTGGGATTCATTCCCGATGCCGTGTTAAGTGTGTTTCCATTCCCGGCTTGTTCGTCTTTGCCGATTTTTCCTTTTTTCTTCAAAAACCTGCGAACACCAAACAAAAATTACATGTATGTGACGTGTATGCATGTATGCATGGATGTATTTCCTATTCCGATGGGTCAGGCCTTCCTTGTGCCGTTTGGTGCCCTTTGCCTATGAATGTCTTTAGTCGCCCCATGGGCCTGCTTATAATTTCCTTCTGCCAGTTCTCTTATGGTGATTGCTCAGTTCTCTTTGGTCCTATGGCTCAAGATCTCGTTATGTCTTTGATTCATGAGGTGGTAGACTGGTCGCCCCCAGTCTTGGTTTAGCTTTCTGCTCTCCGCTGTTTGCACTAGGTTAAGCTGGACTACGTGATGTGGCATTCCATAACAATATACCCATTACAGGCTACGAATAGTCCCAAATTATAGTTGTTATGTCCTCAAAGAATGTCTAGTAATGAGACCAAAGAATCTTCAAAGCACTCAATGCAACTCAAATCCGAGTTTTTGAATAAATGATATAAGCCAGACTCAAAGTGTGTGTGCGCAAAGGTTCTTTTACAGCTTGATTCCTAGGTAAGCCAACTCAATGATTTTGTTTAAAAATTGGGATTGATGGGTCAAACCAATCTAGATGTCTCAATTGTGCTCTGCAATTGCTCTTCCGTGCTCAATATGATATGGTTTTCTTTTTCTTTTGTCTCTTTTTTTTCCTCTTTTTTTTCTTTTTCTTTTTTTTCCCTTTTTTTCCAACACACCTACCCTTTAAGGTAGCATTTCTCCTCATGGTGGTCCTAATACTCACCCATGGGTAGCTTCACGCTTATGAGTTATAGGTGGTTTATTTTTATTTTTTCTTTAGAGACTTTTGTTTTATTTTCAACCATGCCACACATCATAACACAAGCAAATCAAGATAGACATCTAAGCAAACGGTCATTCATCGACCTGCAATTTCTTCAACTAGTCACCTTGCCGACTATTTGTAGGGGTTTTATGGGATAAATCCGGTAACGCAGCGGAAGCGGTGGAAAATCAAATTTTCCGATTTCAAAACTTTTTCTCGGATTAATTAAATAAACATATTTATTTAATTATCCAATAATCAAATTATGAAATAAAATTCAAATGAATCATATTCAAGTGAATTTACCGAATTGCCCTTACACTTGGTACTTTGTCCATTTTAGTCTGAAATTGATCAAATCATTTCTAAGATGAACTTAGCATGTTCAAAATATCAAAACACCAAAACAACCAAAATCCTCAATATTCCTTCATTTGGCCGAATGCTCCATTTGGTGGGCAATTTGTGCACTTTGTCATTTCATGCATCAAAACACATCAAGATGTAATCCAATGAACATGAAACTTTATATGCATCATATACACATCGAAATGCACAACATATATGAAAAGCCCCAAATTTGGAATTGGTCATGAACCCTAATTTTTCAATTTCTTCAAATTGGACAAATTAGACCAAATTGGTTAAATCCAATACTTCAATCATGTTTCTTCCATCCAATCAAAGTCTCAACACAATGAAACAACTCAAGATAAAATCTAGGTCATCTAAGAGTGGGTCAACAACTCTAGATTAGCAACAAGGTTTCCAAAACCATAAAAGAACACTTATTACTACAATAGCCATAAGCTTCCTTCATCATACATGCTCTACACTTTCACCAAAACTTCCATCATCAAAAACACAAAGAATAAAGAAAGAAATAATCTAAGAACATCATATGTTAAAGCCTAGATCCTAAGGAACATTTTCCTTTCTAATAGTAAGTTGGAAAAACTTACTAAAATCCAAGCTTTCTTTGGTTTCTTCTTTCTTTTTCACAAGATTTTTTTTGTTTCCATTAATGGAGTTTTCTTTTAAAGTGTATTAGGTTAAGAAGAATGAAATGAAAAAACAATATATACTTGTATCATAATGGCCTTGGCCGAAATTCACTAAAGGAAATACAAGTTTTGTAATTTCAATTTCATTTCACTTTACATTTAGTCAACTTGCATAAATATCCTAATACACTTTATTAGATAATTAATTAAGTCAACAAAGCAACCAAGAAATATAACTCTTATATTTCTAAGGTCATGGCCGAATTTTGATAAAAAATAAGGAAAAAGATATTTCATTTTTCAAACAATTTTTAACAAATATCTTAAGAAGTCAAAATCAATTTGACAACCTTTTCCTTTAATGTAAAGTCAAACATTTACATTTATATCATTTCCTAACTTTATCATTTGGTGATATATTTATATTTTAATTATATTATTTATTTAACAATTAAATAATTAATTAAATACAAATATATCAAACATATGTATTATATTTACTTTAAATATCTCAAATACACATATTAATGATATATGTCAAATACCTTTATTTGACTACTTATTAATGTGTATTTAATAATATCATATATTAAATACAAATACACATTAATTAGGAAATGACGGTTCGGCCCGTTCGCATGTTTTTTCGTTTAACGATTAAACGATTTATAAATAATCATCATTATTCATAAATGTTGCTCTAGTGCTCTACGAGTATGTTTCATTATTGAGACTCTCTAGATTCAGGTATATCCGTCACGAAATCCAATTTCGTGTCCATAATCTATCCACCCGTAGATTATGACGATCACGGATAATCTCGCTGAATCATACAGGTCGAGGTCATTGCATACGTATAATCCCTCCGTCACAGGTATCCAGATAATCCCAGAGATATAGATGTAAACGTCAAATCTCTATAGGTATTATCTCGTCGACGTATCAATTAACAATCTTTAAATAACACTCGAAACTTACTTCCGATGTATACTGTGGCCACAGATTTAACAGACTGCTAAATATATATGGACTACCTATGCTCTGTACACAGAACTGACGGATCCTATCTTGACACACACAGGATATCCTGAGGATCGATCCACACCCAACAACAGGCGGAGGTCTGATCTAAATAGATCGGTGACGTGACTGCCATCTAAGTGTGGAGGATGTCTCAAATATCCACAGTGGTGTCTCAAGTCGAAAGACCACTATGCTACTCAACCCGAGAAGATTCTTATTGACGTTTGGTACCATCCATTAAGAATCTTCGGTGAGCCGTTCAGTGTTTATACACTATAAACACCTACACGTCTATACGAGTCTCCCCAGACTCATGGTTCACTGGGATAACCATCGGACCAAGTCTCGATATACGACATGTACTGGTCTTAACGGATTTGACTAACCGACCCGTGTTAGTGAATCTTGACCAGGAACTATGTTTGATAATATATATATAACAGTGACATTTCCCAATGTCAATTAAAAACTCCCTTTGTAACTGTGTACTGTATTATATATTATCGGGCCTTTGTCTAATATATACATATCACTAAACCACATTTAGTTTCAATCTAATAGTAATTAGATCGAATACGTATATAAGAACAAGAGGTGCAACCATAAATAAGTAATATTATGGAATAAATGGATGTTCGTATTCATGAATCAGACATAAATACGGTCCGGATTGGCGCTCTGAGCACCAACCCCAACAATTTCTCCCACTTGCTCTAGTGCCAATCCACGGTATCATATACACATCTCAATGTGTATCATATACTCATGGCTCTCAAAAGCTCACCCAGTACTTAAGAGGTAGGCAACAAAAAACAGGTCCGCTATGACATATTGAGTTGTCAAACAAACTCCATCGTTTCCCATAGTTAGCATCATTCATATTTTGTAGAATCTAATTATACATTAATATGACACTGATGCTACATCAGTATTATGCTACAGCTACTAAGTTGTACAAGTATTTAGGGATCGAATCCAAAATACTATATGGACAACCGCACGCACAACACCAATATAAAACTTCTAATTTATAAGGTCACTATACAACTTCATAAGTCAATACTTCATAAGTTGCATCTAATTCCACTGAAATAGTAGAATCATTCGTGACACTCCCACTGCATCTTTTGTGACTCTTTATGACGTAGACTGTCTAACGTCATAATTAGTCTCAAAACTAATATGACCCTAATGGTTGCAGACTGTATTCTCCATGAATTAGAAACTCATTCTTAATATCTCAAAGATCACAAAGAACGTGTTTCAAGATCCATCCTATGGTCTATATGATATCAAAATAACTCGTAACAATTTACGATTAAATCGACATCGTTGATCGCACATAATAAAGTATTCATTATGTCATCATCAAATGATACATAACATTGATTAGACATTCTAATCAATATTTCTTTCGAAAAAGGTATCATCTTTTACGAAAGATGAATACTATGTATATGACATACAATAACTGTCGAACAGTTATACTAACTGTCATACAGATAGCCTTGTTATGTCCTTTATTAGATCATATCTAATGCACGACTAATAGGAGTATCTCACAAGTTTTAGTTTTATATCTTATATAAAACTTTATATCAAATATAACAAAGACTACTCCCACTGTTATCACGGAGTAAAGAAGACTTAGGTAAATCTTTTACCTTACAAACATCTCATTATTACCATAATAATGATAATGTTGTTAGGATATATAACACTAGAAAGTAATTTGTACGCTCCCACTAACCCTTTTATCACATGTGTTTCTATATACTTTGACAAGATCAGACAATCTGACGATATCAAAAATAGAGAACACATATTTCTGGAAGACTTATCCGAGTCTACAATAGGCTCTATAAGCTTAGCACAAAACTGCGATCTCAACAGAACACAAACTCTAGGGCCATTCCAGAATGAACTCTTCAAACAAAGAAATCACAACTGATCTCTTATCTGAATAAGTTATTCAAAAAACGCCATTTTGCATTCTTTAGCTAAAATGTACAGTTTAGTATCAACATTAACCAATATATCTCTAATTGTTCATTTAGTTTGACTAGAGATAAGTTTTCTCAGAATCTACAATAGATTGCTGAGTATGACTTTTCTCACTGTCATACTGTAAAGGTTAAACCTTTAACAAGCTCATACTGCTTTCGCTGCGCAAATAATTAGCACATATCATGAACTAATTCATAATGAAAGCTTAATCAAGTTCAAAACTTGATCGTAGTAAGCTATGAACAATCTTAGATCTATGGTCCAATGGTGAACTTCCAGAATCGATATCAAATATCGCTTCCATTATAAGTTATAGGATATTTTTCTTCAATAAGAAAACAACATAACCATTAAGTATCAAATACTCGTAAATGATTCTGATATCCTATTAGACTTATATAGAAGATGTATAAGGGTTGTTTCATCTTATTAATTACGTAGTTCCATTTATAATTTATCATTCTCACATTTGACTTCAATAAGTCAAGTCTTTTCTAAAATAGTTAACATCAGATGTTACACACCAAGTTATAAAATAATTTTATTACTTAGGATCGTAGGAAAGATATTCTATTAAATAGAATACAATATTCTATTAAATAGAATAAATGATAAACTTTTACTTATACCTCCAAGGTGTAAGTAATTTCCATTATATAACTATTATATAAAAGAAAGATTCAAATCTCAAACTTTTCAAGATTCGAATTTTCTACCTATACATATCATATATGTAACTGTAGAAATTAATGGAACATTAATTAAAGAGATGTATTAGTGTTACTGGAGCATATCCCCAAGAGTATTGAAACTAATTCGGTAACATTCAATATCAAACGAATCAAATCATATAAGATTCGACTGCTCCCACTAATCAATTCCATCAAGATGGAACCGTGGAAGAATAATATTGAATATGAATCATATTCACTGAATAACCTTAGAACTAATTGCTTTAAATTCAAATGTTTGATCGTATCAAAGATCTTTGAACAGTTCAAAGACTAGTAATGAATTTTAAGGATCAAGTTTTCAAAATACTTTAGATTGAATATATTTGAACAAGTCAAAAATGTTCAATCTACGTTTCATCAGAACAGATTGAAAGTTCTTGATACTTTCAAGACTTTCAATATGTGTTCCTTCAGAAACACGTAACTAAGTTATGACAATTCATCAACTAAGTTACGAAATAAAGAAAACTACCTTAAGCAATTATTATTTATTAAACTACATACATCCAATGTATCAGTTAAATAATTGGTGGTGGACCAATGACAATCATTGGTTAAACGAGATATTAATCACTTTCCTGAATACAATATTCATTAAATGGATAAGGATGTGTGGTGTGATCTCGTATCAAACCATCCTTTACCATACGGAATAAGCATCTAATGCTTAAGTGATTAAACTCATAAAGCACCGTTCTAAATTATTTATATTACCGAATAATTTTTCTTAATGTTTATCTTTACGTCAATGACACTACTAGTTATATTTAAAATATATATATAACAATTGTTTATTAAGAACAAGTAACTATCCAATAGTCGCAAGTTCCGATATTAAATATCAAAACAATCGTTAACTAATATTTTTAAACAACTAGACGGGAGATCTGGTATCCAATACCTATAGTTGTATTATTTGTGAAAATCGATATTTTCTATACACAACTATACACATCTCTTTTCTTTAGCTTTACTATTTGCATTCAACTATTCACAACAATTGCAAATAATTGATTAGCAAATCGTGTCGGACACATTGCCTCTAAAGGTAATTAAAGCTAAGAAATGTCATTACTAGATAAACAAATACCTAATGAGGCTTTCTTAATGCCAGTCAAGAATCTCGAGACATGAACTAATTCAAGTCAATTCTTACTGCATAAGAAACTATTGTCTCTAAAGTATTATTTCCTAAAAGGGATATCTATCTAGATTATCTATTGTGACTTAGAAACTAAGTCATTAACCATCTTGATTTTAGAAGAAAATCAGAACAACAGTTCCGATGGTCTAGACTAATCTAATAATATCCTTGTCTAATAGTATCTAGAACCTATTCTAGAATAACTGCAACCAAGAGTCTACTCAGATAACATATCAAAATATGTGTGCAGTAATAAAAGTTTAATTCTATATAAACAATAGAATAAGGAAACAAATAAACGACAATTTCCATAATAATACACACTGCCAAAGTTATGGAATATTTTAAACTTAGCAGTGCCTCCCACTATTTTACGTAATACCGTAATCCCCAACGGAAAAACGAGAATTCAATAATTAAATCGAATTCCATAATGGGAAGAGGACCCCATGAATAAATTTCGACTCACAGCAGAGGCACGGTCTCGCCTACGTATATTCACAGGTAGACAACCAATTGTCAATCACTCACTAGTGACTCTGAGGTTCCGGTCCTGGTCGTTTCTCGTTGTCGCTGCGAAGGCAGGCCCACAAGGAGACGTACCAAGCTTAAACTCGTCAATGATAAACTCAAGTTACTTGCGTAACCCTGACAGCTAGGGCACGTTCAGGATTCTGCTTTCGCTTGAATTTATCTAGTATCTAATATACATTCGGCATAAATAAATTTCTATCGGCTACACCCTCACAGCAGAGGCACGGTCTCGGATGTAGTCAACGAAAAAATATTTATAAACCGTATTGACAAGACGGACCAAGAAACAAGTATTCCAAATACTAGTTACTTTAAAACCTTATTAAACGGGGATATTCCATTAAGTGTCATACACCCTTAATCTAATCAAATTAGATTATAACAAGCATGCATAAAGTCAAGAAAACATGATTAAACATTGAATAAAACAAGCTAATCATTTATGGAGGCCTAGAATCAGACTCGCTCTGATACCATTTTGTAGGGGTTTTAGGGGCTAAATCCGGTAACGCAGCGGAAGCGGTGGAAAATCAAATTTTCCGATTTCAAAACTTTTTCTCGGATTAATTAAATAAACATATTTATTTAATTATCCAATAATCAAATTATGAAATAAAATTCAAATGAATCATATTCAAGTGAATTTACCGAATTGCCCTAACATTTGGTACTTTGTCTATTTTAGTCTGAAATTGATCAAATCAATTTTGAATGATTCTAAATCATTTCTAAGATGAACTTAGCATGTTCAAAACATCAAAACACCAAAACAACCAAAATCCCCAATATTTCTTCATTTGGCCGAATGCTCCATTTGGTGGGCAATTTGTGCACTTTGTCATTTCATGCATCAAAACACATCAAGATGTAATCCAATGAACATGAAACTTTATATGCATCATATACACATCCAAATGCACAACATATATGAAAAGCCCCAAATTTGGAATTGGTCATGAACCCTAATTTTTCAATTTCTTCAAATTGGACAAATTAGACCAAATTGGTTAAATCCAATACTTCAATCATGTTTCTTCCATCCAATCAAAGTCTCAACACAATGAAACAACTCAAGATAAAATCTAGGTCATCTAAGAGTGGGTCAAAAACTCTAGATTAGCAACAAGGTTTCCAAAACCATAAAAGAACACTTATTACTACAATAGCCATAAGCTTCCTTCATCATACATGCTCTACACTTTCACCAAAACTTCCATCATCAAAAACACAAAGAATAAAGAAATAAATAACCTAAGAACATCATATGTTAAAGCCTAGATCCTAAGGAACATTTTCCTTTCTAATAGTAAGTTGGAAAAACTTACTAAAATCCAAGCTTTCTTTGGTTTCTTCTTTCTTTCTCACAAGCTTTTTTTGGTTTCCATTAATGGAGTTTTCTTTTAAAGTGTATTAGGTTAAGAATAATGAAATGAAAAAACAATATATACTTGTATCACAATGGCCTTGGCCGAAATTCACTAAAGGAAATACAAGTTTTGTAATTTCAATTTCATTTCACTTTACATTTAGTCAACTTGCATAAATATCATAATAACACTTTATTAGATAATTAATTACGTCAACAAAGGCAACCAAGAAAATATAACTCTTATATTTCTAAGGTCATGGCCGAATTTTGATAAAAAATAAGGAAAAAGATATTTTCATTTTTCAAACAATTTTGAACAAATATCTGAAGAAGTCAAAATCAATTTGACAACCTTTTCCTTTAATGTAAAGTCAAACATTTACATTTATAATCATTTCCTAACTTTATCATTTGGTGATATATTTATATTTTAATTATATTAATCATTTAACAATTAAATAATTAATTAAATACAAATATATCAAACATATGTATTATATTTACTTTAAATATCTCAAATACACATATTAATGATATATGTCAAATACCATTATTTGACTACTTATTAATGTGTATTTAATAATATCATATATTAAATACAAATACACATTAATTAGGAAATGACGGTTCGGCCCGTTCGCATGTATTTTTCGTTTAACGATTAAACGATTTATAAATAATCATCATTATTCATAAATGTTGCTCTAGTGCTCTACGAGTATGTTTCATTATTGAGACTCTCTAGATTCAGGTATATCCGTCACGAATCCAATTTCGTGTCCATAATCTATCCACCCGTAGATTATGACGATCACGGATAATCTCGCTGAATCATACAGGTCGAGGTCATTGCATACGTATAATCCATCTGTCACAGGTATCCAGATAATCCCAGAGATATAGATGTAAACGTCAAATCTCTATAGGTATTATCTCGTCGACGTATCAATTAACAATCTTTAAATAACACTCGAAACTTACTTCCGATGTATACTGTGGCCACAGATTTAACAGACTGCTAAATATATATGGACTACCTATGCTCTGTACACAGAACTGACGGATCCTATCTTGACACACACAGGATATCCTGAGGATCGATCCACACCCAACGAACAGACGGAGGTCTGATCTAAATAGATCGGTGACGTGACTGCCATCTAAGTGTGGAGGATGTCTCAAATATCCACAGTGGTGTCTCAAGTCGAATGACCACTATGCTACTCAACCCGAGAAGATTCTTATTGACGTTTGAGTACCATCCATTAAGAATCTTCGGTGAGCCGTTCAGTGTTTATACACTATAAACACCTACACGTCTATACGAGTCTCCCCAGACTCATGGTTCACTGGGATAAACCATCGGACCAAGTTTCGATATACGACATGTACTGGTCTTAATGGATTTGACTAACCGACCCGTGTTAGTGAATCTTGACCAGGAACTATGTTTGATAATATATATATAACAGTGACACTTCCCAATATCAATTACAAACTCCCTTTGTAACTGTGTACTGTATTATATATTATCGGGCCTTTGTCTAATATATACATATCACTAAACCACATTTAGTTTCAATCTAATAGTAATTAGATCGAATACGTATATAAGAACAAGAGGTGCAACCATAAATAAGTAATATTATGGAATAAGAGGATGTTCGTATTCATGAATCAGACAAAAATACGGTCCGGATTGGCGCTCTGAGCACCAACCCCAACACTATTCAGGTTTTCACTGCTATAAACCTATGATTAAGTGCTCACGAGTCTAACATAGATCAATTACTCAAAGTATCAGATAAAAGCACATCAAGAACTTATCATTTCTAAGACTTCACCCTAAGGAAAACGATTTCATCATTGGATTAAGCCTATTATGGGATCATGCCATTGTCTAGAAATGATGAATTGGGTATTCGGTAATCACGGTCGTGGGGATGAACTTGGAAGCATCCAACAATATACAAATATGCCGTAACAAGGTGTATCCTTTCTGGATGAAAGCCAGTACGGGTATCGGACTCATGCTTCTAGCATATTTATATTATGATTAGATTTTCTAAGTCCATCAAGGTTTTCATACAAGTTGGCCCATTATCATTTCAAAGCATTCAATCCTTTTATTGCGAGGTGCAAACTTGTCCCAGTTGAAAAAGGCTTTGTTCCTGAACTGTTACTGATTGTGGGCTTTATTCCTGAATTGTGCTGATTGTGGACTTTATTCCTTGGGCTTTGTTCCCGAGCTGTGTTGAGTGTGGGCTTTGTTCCCGAACTGTGCTGAGAGTGCAGGCTTTATTCCTGAACTGAATTGATTGTAGGCTTTATTCCTAAACTATGTTGACTGTGGGCTTTGTTCCCGAGCTGTACTAAGTGTGGCCTTTGTTCCCAGGGCTTTGTTCCCGAACTATTACTGAGTGTGGGCTTTATTCCCGAATTGTGCTGATCGTGGGCTTTATTCCTTGGGCTTTGTTACCGAGCTGTGTTGAGTGTGGGCTTTGTTCCTGAACTGTGATGAGAGTGCGGGCTTTATTCCCGAACTGTGTTGACTGTGGGCTTTGTTCCCGAGCTGTACTGAGTGTGGGCTTTGTTCCCCGGGCTTTGTTCCCGAAGACTACTGATAATGTGGGCCTCGACCCTAGGATTCATTCTCGATACTGCTGATGATGTGGGCCTCAACCCTGGGATTCATTCCCGATGCCGTGTTAAGTGTGTTTCCATTCCCGGCTTGTTCGTCTTTGCCGTTTTTTCCTTTTTTCTTCAAAAACCTGCGAACACCAAACAAAAATTGCATGTATGTGACGTGTAAGCATATATGTATGGATGTATTTCCTATTCCGATGGGCCAGGCCTTCCTTGTGCCCTTTGGTGCCCTTTGCCTATGAATGTCTTTAGTCGCCCCATGGGCCTGCTTATAATTTCCTTCTGCCAGTTCTCTTATGGTGATTGCTCAGTTCTCTTTGGTCCTATGGCTCAAGATCTCGTTATGTCCTTGATTCATGAGGTGGTAGACTGGTCGCCCCCAGTCTTGGTTTAGTTTTCTGCTCTCCGCTGTTTGCACTAGGTTAAGCTGGACTACGTGATGTGGCATTCCATATCAACATACCCAATTACAGGCTACGAAATTGTCCCAATAGTTATACATGTTATTGTCCTCAAAGAATGTCTAGTAATGAGACCAAAGAATCTTCAAAGCACTCAATGCAACTCAAATCCGAGTTTTTGAATAAATGATATAAGCCAGACTCAAAGTGTGTGTGTGCAAAGGTTCTTTTACAGCTTGATTCCTAGGTAAGCCAACTCAATGATTTTGTTTAAAAATTGGGATTGATTGGTCAAACCAATCTAGATGTCTCAATTGTGCTCTGCAATTGCTCTTCCGTGCTCAATATGATATGGTTTTCTTTTTCTTTTGTCTCTTTTTTTTCCTCTTTTTTTTTCCAACACACCTACCCTTTAAGGTAGCATTTCTCCTCATGATGGTCCTAATACTCACCCATGGGTAGCTTCACGCTTATCGGTTATAGGTGGTTTATTTTTATTTTTTCTTTAGAGACTTTTCTTTTATTTTCAACCATGCCACACATCATAACACAAGCAAATCAGGATAGACATCTATGCAAACGGTCATTCATCGACCTGCAATTTCTCCAACTAGTCACCTTGCCGACTATTCAGGTTTTCACTGCTATAAACCTATGATTAAGTGTTCACGAGTCTAACATAGATCAATTACTCAAAGTATCAGATAAAAGCACATCAAGAACTTATCGTTTCTAAGACTTCACCCTAAAGAAAACGATTTCATCATTGGATTAAGCCTATTATGAGATCATGCCATTGTCTAGAAATGACGAATTGGGCCTTCGGTAATCACAGTCGTGGGGATGAACTTGGAAGCATCCAACAATATACAAATATGCCGTAACAAGGCGTATCCTTTCTGGATGAAAGCCAGTGCGGGTATCGGACTCATTCTTCTATCATATTTATATTATGATTAGATTTTCTAAGTCCATCAAGGTTTTCATACAAGTTGGCCCATTATCATTTCAAAGCATTCAATCATATTATTGCAAGGTGCAAACTTGTCCCAGTTGAAAAAGGCCCAACAGGTTTACACTTTTGCGATAACGTGGCTAAACAACTTCAAATAATACAAGGCCCAAACACAAAGTGGTCCATCAGTATTTTAGAAGCTTTTGGCCCTATCGTCATAAGACACAAACTCGTCCCAGTTTAAATGGCCCAACAAGTTCACATCTAATGACAAGCAGTCCAAATGAATCCAAATGATGATGGTCCCAAACACAAGCATAAAGGGTGGCTTATATAGGTTATATAACTATGGTTTTCATGCAAGTTTATGGGAGTATTGATAAAGGCTCCCGCCGGCGAAAAGTTGCCCACAACTAGGTCTCCCCACTCAATGGTTCGAGCGACCAAGTGAGTGCACCTTTTTTATACCCTAAGGTACGTGCAAACGAGTGATGATACCATATAACGATCTGTCGCTTTGAGCGAAAACAACTTCACGATACATGATGCCATCAAGGTAAGAAAGGGTATGCAAAATATATGAGATAATGTCAACTAAAGCAAAAATCACAAACATTACAAGACATTATTTCGGGGCCGATTTTCTTTCCCCAGTGGAGTCTCCAGACTGTGGACATGGTACAGAGGTACGGCGACACTGTCCGGGCTCGCGGCCCGTTGGGAGTACGGAGTAGCCCGCAGGGACTAAACCGGAGAATAATGGAGTCGCCACCCAGTGTGAACTGGGAAATGATTTAAGGCCGCACTCACCCCTCGCAATGGAAGACCTCAAACTGTTGGGTTCGGAATGGTCCCTTACTTATGCCAGTTGTAATGAACGGGTTTATGCAATAATATAACCAAGTCTTATGCAGCACATGCAAGATAAGTCAAATAAACACAGTGTAGGAAATGCATTTTTGCATATAAGTCCCTTTGATGAGTCTCATTTAGAGGCACTACCTTTTATGTCACGGAAGTCGCGGGAAACGGACGTCGGAAGGGGAAATTCAGAATAAGTATGTCATCAGGTTCATTTCACAAGTTCAATGTTTTCGTTCGTGCTGCGTTCATGACCACGTTCGAACGTCAAACAGATTGCGGGCGTTCGTGTAGCGTTCGAATCGGCGTTCGAACAGCGTCGGTGTTTCTGGTTTTGCTGCTAGCCTCACATCCAAGCCCAATTAGCCCACCAAAGCCCATAAAACATATCCAATTAATAAAACACATATTTCACACATGGTGAAATTAAAGCAAATCTAAAAATCACATACCAAATATAAAATAATCACCTACTAAAATAACAAATCCACTTACCTAAACAAAATAAATCACATCCCAATTTAGCCAAATCTTGTCTCCAATCAAATATGTGATATTCCTAAACAAGCCAAATCTTGTCCCCAATTAAATATATGTTTTCCTTGTATATCACTAAAAAATATCTCACCTTTATTACATGATCTCTCATTCCTTCTCCAACAAGGATTACCCTCCTCTTGGCCTATATAAAGAACCTTTAACCCCACCTTTCAAACCCTACCAAATTCACAAAAAAAAACACAAAACAATAACCCTAAACCTGTCATTCTCACTCCTCTCGGCTGCACCCTAACCCCACTCACAAACTGCCGCACTGCTCATTCACACAGGTTCGACAAACCCTAAGCTTCCCACGTAAAGACCCTATGCAGCACAACGCATCAACCAACACGTAAAAAGCCATCCCTCCAACACACGAATTGCACACAGAATCCACTAACACCTGCCCCTTCACGTTAAAAGCACTTCACCTAGCACTCAACGTCTGGCGGCTCACTCAGTCCACAAGCCCTTACACACACGCCTAACCCTCTCCACGTCACCTAGCTTCACGCACGCACGTTCATGCCACTCCTTCTCCACGCCTGCCCCTCCACTCGTCACAGCTTGCAGCCCACACTCACACGTCCTCAGCTTCCACGCAAATAAAACATGTGAAAAGCCCTTCACCCAGCAACGACAGACACACTTCACAGCCCTACCTTTTGCCCACATATTGCCGCATCTAAACAGCCCCCATAAATCCCAAAAGTTGTCCCGAAACTGCACCTAAAAAACTGCCCAAAACTGCATGAAAAACTACCTAAAACAGTGACAAAAACCGCAGCCCTAGCCCTCAAAAAATCGTAAAAATAGTAGCCTGAATTACCAAACACAGTGACCAGAAAATACAACAAAAACAGCAGTAAAACGGAGTGAAAACAGCAGTCTGAAACAGCGAGGAAAATTGTTGGATTAGTGAAATAGAAAAGTTGCGGAATATCAACCCTTCCGACGGCCGTGTAACGCGCTTTCGTGAGACGACAAAAGAGGTTAGACCTGAGGGCACTTTTTTATTTATTACCTTTCGTTTATTTTTATTTATTTTAAAATATTATCGCATGAGAGTCGTTTGTTGAGGCATGATATGAATGTTGGATTAGCGGAATATGTGTTCCCTTTTGTGGTATATCGGATGGAAACCCGGACGTAAATTCCGTAGCCGAATCCGAATGGACGGTAGTGCGGTTTGTACTCGGGATACAACGCCATGTACTACTTAAGAGACACGTATTTCATCTCATCCAAACTTGTGTTTGAGCATGTTGTAGTTCGTAGGTTTTTTATTTGTTATTTGAGCATGATTTAGCCCTTAGTATGTTAATCTTTATGCATGATTTAGGTGTCCATGTGATTAGATATGTCGTTGTTGTGATCCTATTTGAATGCGGTATCTAAAACCATATGAATGTATGCAATCTTCCAGTTCCCGTTCGAATGCGTCATCGAACGCAACTCGAACGCATGCTCTCGACCCTCCTCCATTCGAACGCGTTTACGAACGCTACTCGAACGCGCATACTTTCTGTTTTATCATGCATCAGGTCTTACCCAGTTCGAACGCGTCCAAGAACGCAACTTGAACGCGAGCCTTCTGACTGACGTTCGAACGCGTTTAAGAACGCTACTCGAACGTATGTGTACTGAATTGGTTCTTTAAGCACATTTCATGCATGCTTGTTCCCATTAGTTACTCTTTTTGCACTGTATATCTAGTTACTTCTCTTTAATACACATGATCGTGCAATTGCCATTTATTTGTGTTTCCGTATGTAAAAGTACAATGTGTTTATGAGATTACATGTTAGACTTTATTCCAATTCATTTGTATGCATGCTTGTATGATTATCGTTTACTTGCGTTTCCACATCCATGAATATAACGTGCTTATGGAGTTGTATGTGTGTCGTTATTCCGATTTACTTTCAAGCATGCTTAGATATAGGACATATGCAAACTTAGATGTGAGCCTTATTCTCATGCATGTGAACCTAGAAGTAGAATACACTTGGAAATATGTGTTGCCTAGGCTTGGTTAGATTATTGCACAAATCCTTTTATTACAAGTGGCATAAGTAAGGGACCATTCTGAACCCAACGATTTGAGGTCTTCCCTTGCGAGGGGTGAGTGCGGCCTTAAATCTTTATCCCGGTTCACACCGGGTGGCGACTCCATTATTCTACGATTTAGTCCCCCGCGGGCTACTCCGTACTCCCAACCGGGTCGCGAGCCCGGAACAGCATGCGTCACCCAGTTCCTATGTCCCACACACACGAATTTGCATACCCATAAATATTAATAGAAATAATGGAAACATATTACATTAAAGAGTACAAGATGCGGAAATGAAAATAATAAATAATCAAAGGCGGAAAAGCGTCAATGAATGAATAGAAAATAAAAGGAGGTTCATCAGGCTTATGCGGTATTTCCCGAGTTGTACGTGGAATTGTATCACAAGTACAGACCGCACTACTGTACATTCGGATTCGGCTACGGAATTTACTTCTGGGTTTCCATCCAATAAACCGCAAGGGATAGCACGCAATCATTAACACAATGTAAATAAAAATAGACGTGAAATATAATAATGCATATGATGAAATAACAATAAATAACCGAAACGATAAATAATAAACTAAGTGCAAAAAAATAAAGAAAGATAAATAACACAAAATAAATGCGGAATAATAAAAAGTGTGACTAGAGAATTTGACCGTTTTCAATGTAAGACTTCGCATACCCGGTTGGACGTATTTCACGTCTAACCAAGCATGCCGTTTCTAGGACGAAAAAATATAATATAATAAAGGGTGCCCTCAGGTCTTACCTTTTAAGTCACTTCTCGACAGTGCGTTGGGACATCGCCGGAAGGGTTAACGCTTCACTCTTTTTTTGGTTCGCAAGTTTTATATTTCCGCTCGCTGTTTTCTCTTTTTTCTTCTCTGTTTTTTCTGTGGTTTTTAGGGTATTTTTTGGACTGTTTTGGTGATTATTTTTGGTCTGTTTTTGGACTATTTTGGGTTGTTGTTCACTGTTTTGGGTACTGTTTTGGACTCGGTTTAGGGAGCTGTTTGTATTGTTTGTGAAGGGTCGGTGAAGGTAATTTTTGGCTGTTTGGTCGGTCAGTTTTGTCTTTTGTGAAGGGTTGTGCGTGAGTGTTGTTAATGGAATGTATGTCTATTGAAGGTGTGTCGGTGTGTGTGAGTTTTGAGTGTGTGAGTGGCTGCTTTGTATGTGTTGAACGTGAAGAAGGGGGACGTGTGTTTAGTTTGTAGGCGTTATGTGCAAGGTGTCTTTGTGGCAATTAGCCGAGTGTGGTTGCAGTGTATGTTCAGTTTATGTTGTGTTGTATGAAGAAGGAACGTGTCGGCTGCATGAAGTGTCCAGGCTATGGTTTGTATCTTTTGTGGCCGTATCTGTTTGTGGGGAAGAAGAGAGAGAGGTCGTTTAGGGTTTCTCTTGTGTGGCCGTATGTGTGTGTGAAAGAAGGAGAGGGCTGCTTTCTTTATTCGGTTGGTGGAGTAGAGGAAGAAAGCAAAGGCTTGGAGGCTGCCGTTCACGTGTAGGGGCTGCTGGTGTTGGAATTCTCTAAGGTCCCAAGGATAAATTATCAAGCATGAAACACATGTGAATACATTCAAGGAGTTGCGGAATACTCACAATGATCGGTTGAGACGATGCGGTGGACAATAAAAACTGTCTGCCCTCTCCTCCAAGTCACGGCAGTGGCAGTTTTTTTATCTTCATTTTCGGCCATGGATGGGTGAATCAAGCTCCAAGCTTTCTTGTTTAATCATTCCATGCACACGGTTGGGTTTCCCTATCACCTACGGACGACTCCGGAGTGTGCTAGGACCAAGATTTTCAACAAAATCACTCATTTTCTTCTCTTGCTGCTCTCGGTTTTGGACCAGAAAAGAAGAAGGCAGCACCTTTTGGGCGTGAATGAGGAAGAAAAGAGGTGAGAGAGAGAGAAATTAAAGTGTTGTTTTAATTTTTGTATATCAAATACAAAAAATTAAAAGTCAAATAAGATTAAAATAATGATATATTTCTTTCAATCTTTCAAAAAGCTTTTCAACAACTTCTATCAACTAACATCAATCAATCAATCAATGTGACAAGTTATCACATCACTCAAAGTGACAAATGATTTGACGCTTGATGCGACTAGCGATTTGACGCTTGATTTGACTTACGTGCCGTACTCGAATTCGAAATGCGAATGCGCTCGCAAACAATCCCGGGCTCGGGTTCACTAATTCCAAATTAACGAATTTTCCGTTGCAAAGTAATTAAATGATTATGCCTAGCGAAATCACTATTCATGTCGCTAATGAATTAATGCTAAATTAATTCGTTCGCCCGAATTAAAATCTAATTTCAATTCCACGTCGAAATCCAATTTCGTTTAATATATCGAATATATTAATTTAATCGATTAATTCCAAATTAATCGTTATCTCTCTTTAAATGATATTTTATCCCAGATAAAATATCTCCGCAATTAATCCCAGATTAATTTTCTCTCTCATCTAATTAATCCCAGAGTCATCGGTGAATCTTCGGAAGCGACCCATGAGATCCCCGTATATGTTGGCAGTAAATTCGGTCGTCGGACTATCTGAACACGTAAGTACCTAGTACTACGTTTGTACCGATTTACAAGACAAGGTTGGCTTCTAGCAAAGTGTCATGCCTTCCCAATTCTCCAGAAACATCCTTACAGGAATAAGCGATCTATATCATACGTAGTATTGTTTATGTCGATCCAGTATCGGATGATCACGTGCTAGGCTTGGGGCTGGAATTGTGTCTGCCCCGTACGAAGCACATGTCGGATGTCTGGTAACTAGTCTCTATAATCGGATATACATGACCTTGTCATAATATCCAGATAGCTGTAGCATTTAAGAGAACCAGTGTCGTATCTTACGTGACCATCATCTCCACTATGACTGGAGTGATACTTCCGTCTTGACATCACACCCAACACATTACGATTCTCGATATACCCAGAAGAGGCGTACACAGAAACCGGTTAAAGCCCTGGATGACCAAAACCAAAGTATATTGATTGTCGCAAGTATTAGCCGTGCAAGTCTCAGGTTAAGACCAAATACACCTACCCTGATTTCGGACTTCCATAGACACATAGTCATACTACCAATGGAATTCCGAGGGGGTCTATCCAGAGCGAAGCTGTTTCCCGTACCATCGGTAAAACACAACCTCCTATTACAATTGCATGAGTATCCTATACCCAAATATATGAGAACTATGTCGTTGTGCCCTCACAACTCGCACAAGTGTAATGCTAGTCTTTTACGTATTTATCGATCTCCAATCTCGATAATACTCTGACTAGGGATATTTAATGATTTATCCTTCGTGGACTGATATTGTCTCATATCATTCTCAATCCAGGAACAAATCATAAGGACCTCCTATCATGTATACATCTTGGTGATCTAATCACAAATGATAAGAGTACAATCTCCTTTGTCACATAGTTAATTTGTAAAACAACACCATGATCTGTACAAATAGTGACGCTATGGGTCATAATTGTCCAACAATCTCCCACTTGGCCTATAGCCAGTCACACGAGTGTCTTACACCCGAACTATGTACGGTTGGCTCAAATTGCTGAGGAAAGGTTTCGTCAGCGGATTTGCATGATTATCATCTGATGCGATTTATTCGATCATCACATCGCCACGATGTATGATCCGAACGAATCAGATGAATATCGAAGTATATATCTGGATTGTTGATGAGACCATTAATTCTTTAGCCTGCGATGTAGCCTAGCTCAGCTGCTAACAGAATTATATCTAATCTAATTAGATTTATTATCGACCCAAATGTCTTCTATTGCCGCCTCAGCTGCATCAATAACCCGCATTTGTTGTTTATTCGGTAACAGTATCTTGTTTGGAAGATTTCCAGCTCACTGTTCCGTTATTCAAACTGTATAGTACCGTTTGTGACTTATAGTCGTTTTAATCTGTTAGGAAACTTGCCGCAGTGATCCTAGTCAATTCAAGTTCTCATTCTCTACAGTTTAAGACAGCATCTTTAGATCTCTAAGATACTAAGTATGTTCTTAACTTCAATCCAGTGACTATCACTAGGATTGGCCTGATTGTGAATCCATATGCTCAAAGCGTATGAGACACCAGGTCACGTACATTTTTCAATGTACTATTTCTCGGAGAGTTTTCTTGAAAGCCAAGCTTTCGCCGATTATTTTTATGGGAATATCATTTCCAAGAAATGACATATTATCATTATTTTATAGGACAACGATTGTCAGTGCGCTCCCACTAACCTTCTTATATACACAAGAATCATTTTCGTTTTAAATTAAATCATACTCCATTATGATTACATCAAAAACGATAATTCCAAGAACCTATGTTTGCTTCAATCCAAACATGGATCGAACAACCTGCAAACCTTGTTTGCTAGTTTTGGTACGAAAAAACCGACAGGATGTTGTAAACATCCTCCAAAAGGTTTCCTTTTCAGGAAAGCGATTTTCCCGTTAAGCTGTCATATTTCATTAATGAAACATGCAGCATTAGCAAGCATTATCTAAATGGATTTACCGTGGCAACAGGTAAAAGGTTGAATCGTAATCAACACAATGTTGATAACGATACCTTTCCGTTACAAGCCTAGCTTAGAACGTTTGTATGTTGCCTTCCATGTATGTCTTCCTCAAAGACTTATAAGTACCAATAGGCACAATGTCTTGCGGTACAACAACTAGTGTCAAAACATAGTTGATATACATGGAATCCATTTCGGATTCATGACACTTTGTCATAATAGGGAGTCGATACCTTGTATCACTTCCTCATACGTAGTCAGTTGGTATACCTCAATAAGATTGACATCTTTATGAGGTGAGATCAGAAACATATACCCCAGGTTGTTTTCTGACTCTCTCCGACATACGTGGTTCTTGTGTATTCGAAGATTATGATAATAGTTTCATCTTTGATGAACTATTTATGTTCCATTAAGATTCGGTGCCTTGAATAGTATTACTCTGATTTTCATCGAGTTGTACTATCCTCCCACTTACCACTGCATATCGGTATTTCTCTTAGGAAAACCGCATGGTGAGCAACAATTACATTGTTCTCATGTGAGTTGTATATGTACAATACTTTGGCATCCCTAGGATAACCTACAATTGGCACTTGTCCAATTTGGGTTTTATTTTGGTATCATCCAAACTTATGCCTAGCATACCCAAATTATCAGGAATGAGAAACCCAGTTTCTTTCCTGTTCATATCTAATATGAATTCTGTCAAACAGATTTTTAATGAAACCTTATTCTAAATAAGTTTTGCACTGTTAATGTTTATCCGTTGAAGGAAATGGTAGCTCAGAGCGACTCATGATTAACCTGATCATGTCCAACAAAATTCAGTTTATCCTGTTCGGACACACCGTCAAATTGACGTGTTCCGGGAAGAGTCCTCATTGAAAGAATACTATACTCTCTCAAGTATATGCGAAACTTATTGCTTGAGTATTTTCCATTACAGTCTTACCGTGACGGTTTAATACTTTAGCCGATCTTTTTGTCTATTTCGTGTCGAAACTTTAAAAGTTTTTGATTTGTGTTCTTCAAAAGAAACACATAACCATAACGCGATGCCACATCCGTAAAGGTCACGAAATATTCATATCAACATCTAGCCTAGCTAGACATGGGCCCACTTGCTTCACTATGAACTAGGGCTAACAGATCAGTGGCATTTACACTTTTACCAAGTAAAGGTGTTATAGGCACTTTCCCCAATAAACTATATTCGTAGACATTATTTGATTGGGATCAAATTAGTCCTAGTACCCACTCTTCAAAAGTGCGGATATACGAGTCTTGTTTAATTGTGTCCCAGACAACAATGCCACAATAAAGTTTCTTCTGATCAAATCAGTTTGAGCTATTTGGCTGTCATGTTATATATATGAGATTTATTTATATTCAAAATATAAATTCTGTTATTCACATCTAATGTGTTTATCTCAATATCATCTTTATATAATAAAACACTTTAGTGTTCTAGAATATAAAGGTTCACCCGTAGCGGGTTAAACACTGATATAGAGATAATGTATCTAGTCAAACTAGTTACATTATAACAGTTTCCAATTTTAGGTACACACCCGAAGGTAGTTCCTAAACTTAGGTATCTACGGTTAAACAGCGACTTTCGTCCTGTTTTCAATTCGCAGATTAATCTCAACTAAAGTCAGTATCTTGCTCATAGCAGATTCTGAACATCAGTATATATTTATGTACCACACTAAGTATTTAAAATCCAATTTTAATATTAGTAGTGAACATATTTATGACAAACATATTTGAAGTCAGAGCCTTGCTCATTCTTCAATTCCTTCATGTCTACTTTGTCCAAACGGCAGTCACGCTTCCGCGATCCCGTTTGCCACAATTTAGGTAGACATTTTGGGATATGTCCTTTATCTTCCTAGAAGATTATAATGATTTTGCCTTTGCCCTTTTCATATTCCAGAAGCCTTTGGCCAAGCCTCGGGTTTCTAGAATATCGAAGTAAGGTGCGCCTTGCGCTACTTGCCTAATTGCAAACTTTCACTTTGTCTCCTTGAGAATAGTCATTAACTCTCCAAGAGTTAAGTATTGCAATTTAGTTTTCTAAGATTCTAAGGATAGATTCTTTGAAGATCCTTCAATTTCATTATCATACTTTAAGGATCTAATCCTTAGTTTTGATTCAGAAATTAAGGAGTCTACTACGACAAGCTTAATGGATTAAGCACTAAAGTTATCATTACATAAATCTTCCAAAGATTATGCTCTACTATTTGCTTAACTCCGGGCTTAGGCATAATATGTTATTTTATCAAATAAAGTAACTTATTAGTTTTCAGGACTATCCTGAAATTATATTCCAAATTTGAAAATTAAACCATTTAAATACATTTTCCCAGGATTATGTTTTAAATGTCAATCTTTCAATTTTATCTTGATTTTAATAATCCAACTATTTAATCAACGATTTAGGTACTATTTATTATAATGATTACAATAGTCCAACTATTTAATCAACTATAATTTAATAGATTAAAATCAATTATATTGATTACTATAATCCAATTATAAAATCAACTATAAATGAATAGTTTGAATACAGTCCAACTGTTAATTAAACAACGTTTAAATATTAGTCCAACTAACATTTAATTTATTTGACGAATGATATTTGTTTTGAGCGCGTATGGCAAGTAATTCAACGAATATTGCAAATTAAATTCTTCCTCCCACTATTTTTCGGCGAGCCTCTAACCCTCTGTCGAGTACTCGGGAAACCGTGTTTCCTAGTGGGCTAGGATCCCGTTAAATATCACACAATCTTGACTTTGGCCAAGAAATTGTATGATAATTAACTAGGTAGATCTCTAAGATCAATTGGATCCAATCCAATTCCTAGATCCAGTAGGGGGACATCCAAGTCCGAGACATATATCTTATATATGCCAATATATCCAATAAATTACCTAACCTTTTTCCTCTGAATCAACTAAGCCTTGGCTTTGGCACAACAAACTTAGTGATCCCAGTTAAGCATGACCCATTGACCATGGAAAGCTTCGTAATCAATGTCGATGGACAAGAAGTGGTCTTGACTTTGGCCAACAAACCACAACTTGGACAAGACACCAATATGGAACAAAGCCTTCGTGATTCAAACACATCCTCGATGGACAAAGGCCTTGACTTTGGCCAACAAGCCAATGCCAATCTCGGATCTTGAGTAAGAATCACTCAATGGAAGGAAAAACGCTTAATATTATTTGAGGGTTTTTCGCGTGCAAATTGGCAACCAATTTATTATCTTTGTTAAGGTCTCATCATCATACACCCTTAAACATGCATTCTAAACACATAATAAAGCGCGTATAAATAAATAATAATGATATGCGGATGGATACTTTACACATTGATCCTAGATCAAATCTCTCCCTTTCTCTCTCCCGCTAGCACATGTATTACTTCTACCCATTACACTACACTTCTAAAGAAACTTCATTTACATTGAGGGGAATAGGTGAAAAGAGAATACAAAGAATAAGGAGGTAATAAGGCTGGACACGCAGGTCCAATTAATAAATCAAATTTATTACAACAATTTCTAAAATTGCCCCACCCATCTAATATCCATCCGATATACATTATTCATGCATCGCAACTATGTATTCACACAAGCATTTATCATCATCAATCTAATCAAATAATTAATCTGATAATTAGTGATCATCCAATATTCAAACAACGATTTGATTTTGCTTGAGTCAAACTCGTTTTTGCGAATAACTACTCAAAGTACGAATTCTCGAATTAAATTAAACTACAAAATTAAATCCAATTCAATTTGCATTTAATTCTAATTCACTATTTAATTCCAAAATAAATATTTTACTTTATTAACGAACCTTTACGACTTAAATTCCAAATTTAATCGTTACGGGTCTCAAAGCCCGATTAATATCCAATATTAATTTAATTAAAAGTCCAATGGGCTTTTAATTAATTTCTTTAAGGCGTGGACTTTTGGTCAACTCGGGTCAAACCCAATAACCAAAGTCCAATCCGGGAGTTACCCCATAAGCTCAGAAATGAATTTAGGCCCATTAGGCCCAATTAAACTTTAAAGGTCCATTAGTAGCATTTGGGTTTTATGGAAGCGGTTTTGGGCCCAATTGGATCCAACCAATTTTGGCCTAAACCCAACTTAGTACAACCAAGCCCAATAAGCCCAATAACAACTTTCAAAGTCCAATTTCCAAAATTAGGCCCAATATAATTAAATTACAAATTCCAAATTCCCAATTTAATTACCAAAGTGTATATCACAATTAATTACCCAAATCAATATTTCCAAAACACAAATTTGTCTAATTAATCATGCTCATTAACATTAAATCATGTCCAACATAATTTAATCAAAAATCAAACCCAATTACATGCTTCTCATGTCTCGGCCAAGGAGGGGATTTCATGTCCAAATCAAATTTAATCCAATTAAATCCAATTCAACATTAAATCAACATTCCCAATTGATTTCCAACACATCCAATGATCAAAAAATCAAAATTCCAAGACATTATGGCACTTGTATTTTCGGCCAAGCCTTCCAAAATTGGGGAAAATTGTTCCAAAAAAAATTTCTTGAAATTGATCCAATCAATCTTCAATTCAACAACATTTAAGAATACTAAATCTTCTAATTTCATTAAATCATGCTCAAATTCATTTTACCCAATTTTAACCCTAAATCATTTTCATGCTCAATATTCGCTCAAGATACCATTGTTGGAATTCTCTAAGGTCCCAAGGATCAATTATCAAGCATGAAACACATGTGAATACATTCAAGGAGTTGCGGAATACTCACAATGATCGGTTGAGACGATGCGGTGGACAACAAAAACTTTCTGCCCTCTCCTCCAAGTCACGGCAGTGGCAGTTTTTTTATCTTCATTTTCGGCCATGGATGGGTGAATCAAGCTCCAAGCTTTCTTGTTTAATCATTCCATGCACACGGGTGGGTTTCCCTATCACCTACGGACGACTTCGGAGTGTGCTAGCACCAAGATTTTGCAACAAAATAACTCATTTTCTTCACTTGATGCTCTCGGTTTTGGACAAGAAAAGAAGAAGGCAGTAGCCCCTTTTGGGCGTGAATGAGGAAGAAGGGAGGTGAGAGAGAGAGAGATTAAAATGTTGTTTTAATTTTTGTATATCAAATACCAAAAATTAAAAGTCAAATACCATTAAAATAATGATATATTTCTTTCAAGCTTTCAAAAAGCTTTTCAACAACTTCTATCAACTCACATCAATCAATCAATCAATGTGACAAGTTGTCACATCACTTTAAGTGACAAATGATTTGATGCTTGATGCGACTAGCGATTTGACGCTTGATTTGACTTGCGTGCCGCACTCGAATTCGAAATGCGAATGCGCTCGCAAACAATCCCGGGCTCAGGTTCGCTAATTCCAAATTAACGAATTTTCTGTTGCGACGTAATTAAATGATTATGCCTAGCGAAATCACTATTCACATCGCTAATGAATTAATTCTAAATTAATTCGTTCGCCCGAATTAAAATCTAATTTCAATTCCGCTTCGAAATCCAATTTCGTTTAATATATCGAATATATTAATTTAATCGATTAATTCCAAATTAATCGTTATCTCTCTTTAAATGATATTTTATCCCAGATAAAATATCTCCGCAATTAATCCCAGATTAATTTTATCTCTCATCTAATTAATCCCAGATTAATTAAAAGTGCGAGTCATACGTCATCGGTGAATCTTCGGGAAGCGACCCATGAGATCCCCGGATATGTTGGCAGTAAATTCGGTCGTCGGACTATCCGAACACGTAAGTACCTAGTACTACGTTTGTACCGATTTACAAGATAAGGTTGGCTTCTAGCAAAGCGACATGCCTTCCCAATTCTCCATAAACATCCTAACAGTGATAAGCGATCTATATCAGGCGTAGTATACGTAGTATTGTGTATGTCGATCCAGTATCGGATGATCACGTGCTAGGCCTGGGGCTGGAATTGTGTCTGCCCCGTACGAAGCACATGTCGTATGTCAGGTAACTAGTCTCTATAATCGGATATACATGACATTGTCATAATATCTCGATAGCTGCAGCATTTAAGAGAACCAGTCATGTATCCTACGTGACCATCATCACCACTATGACTGGAGTGATACTTCCATCTTGACATCACACCCAACACACTACGATTCTCGATATACCCAGAAGAGGCGTACACAGAACCGTTAAAGCCCTGGACTGGATGACCAAAACCAAAGTATATTGATTGTCGCAAGTATTAGCCGTGCAAGTCTCAGGTTAAGACCAAATACACCTACCCTGATTTCGAACTTCCATAGACACATAGTCATACTACCAATGGAATTCCGAGGGGGTCTATCCAGAGCGAAGCTGTTTCCCGTACCATCGGTAAAACACAACCTCCTATTACACTTGCATGAGTATCCTATACCCAAATATATGAGAACTATGTCGTTGTGCCCTCACAACTCGCACAAGTGTAATACTAGTCTTTTACGTATTTATCGATCTCCAATCTCGATAATACTCTGACTAGGGATATTTAATGATTTATCCTTCGTGGACTGATACTGTCTCATATCATTCTCAATCCAGGAACAAATCATAAGGACCTCATATCATTTATACATCTTGGTGATCTAATCACAAATGATAAGAGTGCAATCTCCTTTGTCACATAGTTAATTTGTACAACAACACCATGATCTGTACAAATAGTGACGATATGGGTCATAATTGTCCAACAGCTGGCAGTAGGGTTGCTGAATGAGAGAAAGAAAGTTGTCTTTTAGGGTTTTTTTTTTTTTTGTTTATCGAGAGAGAGTGTGTGTGGGTTGATGAGAGAGGGAGGCGTGAGGGTTTGTATTTTTGTGTTTGAATTTTATGAATGTGTCCTAAAAAGAGAGATGAAGAAGAGGAGAGGGGCGTGTGTCTGTGAAAGAGAGGAGATTGAGGTCGTGTGAGGGTGGAGAGAAGCGAGAGCGTTAGGGTTTCTTTTTCCTTTCTTTACCGTAGGTTGCAGGGAACCAGAGGGGCCATTGGGGTTTTGTTTAGTGGTCTTTATATAGTGGTGCATTAGGGTTAGGGTTATGCATGTGGGCTTTGGGTGGGTGCGTATGGGCTTTGGATGGGTGCGGGGGTTTTGGGCCAAGATTAATATTTAAAACATGAATCGACCAAGCGAACCCGCGGCTAACCAGCGAATTTAAATTTGACGAGGTATTAATTTTTGGAAATTTCCCTTCCGACGTCCGTTTCCCGCGACTTCCGTAACTTATCGGGTAATGCCTTCATACGAGGCTCATCATTAGGCTTTATGTAAAAATACAGTGTCTACATTCACCCCCACTTTGATGGGGCTTGTGAAGTGTGTGATAGTGACAACCCTATCAAAGTTATGCATGCATTTTTTTTACTTACCTGGTTCGTCGGCTGTCATACTTACCTGCTTCTTTGCGAGATGCTTCGAACTGAATTGATTTTGTTGACGAGGCGCTGCGACCCCTAAGGTTCATCCCTGTAAGATGCTGCGATTGACCGGCGTAAACACACACGTATAACGCAAGCGCACGTATCGTTCAAGTAGTATAAAAATATCGATCCCACGAGGACTTAATTCCTACTGTTGTTATTAATTGTTGAATCTATTTATTTACAAATATCTAATTAAATGGAGAAGAGAATGATTGTTTGATTGGTTGAAAGTGGTTTTACAAAATAAATAAATAAATAAAAAGACAAAAGAAAATACTAAGGAAAATAACAAAAGACACAAAGATCTAGGGTCGTGAATCATTCTAATATCTTTTAAAAGATGAAGTGATTATTTTATGTTTGTGTAATAAATCGGTTTACTAACCTGGAACACTAAATTATGCAAAAGCCTCTGTCGATGGTCAGACGCAAATACTCAGTTTAACCCAATTGAACCATATGTCTATGTCAACCAAATTATCTGGATTCATTAAGTTTAAGTTCCAATTATGGCTACCCCCGCCCGACAGGTATATGTCTATCCTGTAAGGAAATCTATTAAAGGGTTATATATCCTCAAGGAAGATCGTGGGCTATTAAGTCTAAGGCTGAAACCTAAAATCCCTATGTCTAGTTCATTTTAGATTTACCACATCAATCTTATTGGTGATCAGACAACAAGAAGTATTAAGCTTAAGACTTAATAAGTAAACCTTTAAATTACCCAAACTATAAAATAACCCCTTATAAACCGATGATATTAGAATTCATCACAACCCCAGATAACTAACACATAACTAGGGCTAGTAAAAACTTAAAAGTAAAAGACATAAAATAAAAATGCTGAAAAGTAAAAGACATAAAGTAAAACTGAAAAGTAAAATAAAATAAAATGCTAAGGTAAAAGGAATTACTTTTACTACTACTAATTTAGATATCTCCCATAAAATAATATATAAACTTGTGATTCTAAGTCCAACCAGCCATAAAGGCGGAACTAAAATTAAATTACCAACCGACCAAATTGGCGGTATCCTTTATTAGTCAGGTTTAAACCAGATTAAAATGAATTACCAACCGACCAATCTGGCGGTATCCTTTTTAAGTCAATATTTTAAATAGTGAATATATTATTTTTAAGGGAGATTAATCTAAATAGTAACAGTAAAAGAATTACCTTTCACCCTAGCTGGGGAAGTTACCTCCTCATGGTAAATAGTAAAAACTGTAAAAAGTAAAAAGTAAAAATTAAATTACTATTATTACAAAACGTAATTAAAATTATTTACAAAACTAAAAACTAAAATAAAAAAAAAACTAAAAACTAAAGAATCTAGAGAGATAAACTCTCTCTTTAGAAAGAATTGAAGAGAGAGGAAGGTGCAATGAATTCTGAAATCTCGAGCTCAATTTATAGGCCTCGGTAGGATCCAGCGTCGCAACGCCAGGTCCTCAGCGTCGCGACGCCGGATTTGTCGACGTGGCACGCTCTGGTTCGCTGGTTTGAAGATTCTAGATAAGATGATAAGGTGACACGTGGCAGAGTGGTTGGGCTTCAATTATTGTGACACGTGGCGGCTTCTGATTGGTCGCTGAGATTCTTATCCGCCACGTGTCAGATAAGGATAGGATATCCAATAATTGATGCTGATGTGGCGCTGACGTGGCGACATGTGGCGACACGGGGGAAAGAGACTGTCGGCACCGTAGATTTGCGACACGTGTCGCTTCTTGATTGGCTGATGATGATGTGGCAAGACACGTGGCAATTTGACTTGTTGACTTGCTGACGTGGCTGATGACATGGCGGTGATGTGGCGACGACGTGGCGACACATGGCGATGATGACTGTCGGCACCGTAGGATGCTGACACGTGGCACGGCGCATGTTAGCAGATCGGCTGTGATGGTGACACGTGGCACGGCGCATTTTAGCAAAGTCAAACTTTTCTCAGATTCTGATTTGTGGACCCGGCGCACGTTAGCACTGTTGGCGAATTTTAGACGTCGCGACGTGGAAGGCTTGGCGTCACGACGCGCTTAAGACCAAAATATCCTTGTTGACGCATTTTGGTTTTTTTTTTGCCCAAATTGCCTCCAATGCTTTCCAAACTTTATTTATCTACAAAATAACACAAAACATATCAAAACGTTCACAAAACTCGAGAAACTATAAAAATATTAGGTCAAATGAGTGGGAATAAGTGATATAATACCACTCATCACACCCCCAAACCTAACATTTTGCTAGTCCTCGAGCAAACATAGAGTAAATAACATAAAAATAAATTAACTAAGCCACTTTCGTAGGGATCACGGTTGCATTTAGCATATGCAACAAGCCTTTAAACCCCTAGGTGTCCCTAGTGGACGAGTTGTAGTCTCGTGAGGGTTTACAGCAATGATACCCACAAAAACATTTTTACAAAAGTAAAAAGTTAGTTAAAACTAATGCACACAAAAGCAAAAAGACAAGCGAAAAGAGAATAAAGAAGTTAGTGACTAATCAGGTGAAACTTCTACTCCAAGTTACTAGTTGTTTTGTTTTATTCTAAATTACCGAATAAGTAAATTCTCCGATTATTTTTACCATTCTCCATATACACAGCCAACAAAATATTAAGCAACTCATTTTTGCCCACAACAGTCATAAGTGCAGTTGATAAGAGAGTAATATTTTTGTCCTAAAGTTCTATCAGATTTCACACATTTTTGCAGAAATGGAATAATTTTTCAGATTTTCTGATTTTTTCTTTGATTTTTTTTTTCAATTTTTTATTTATATACAATATCTTCCATCTATGTAACGAGTGTTGGGTCGGTGGCTCCCAAACCAGTTGGCTTTAGGGCACCAGGTGTTAAGACACCCCTACGGACTTAATTACTCAGACTTCAGATATATTTATTTTTGCAGCATCTTTGATCCATGTAACGAGCTTTGGGCCAATGACTCCCAAACCAGTTGGTTTTAGGGCACTATGTGTTAAAACACCCTTACAGACTTAATAACTCGGATCTCAGAAGTGTTTTTTTTTTTTTTTTTTTTACTCCATTGCTTTTTGAGATGCTTCCTCTAATTAAACTAGAGCACTGAATATTACAAACTTTTCAATTTTAGCTCATGTCTGTATGTTACTATATATGTTGATAATATTTGCTAACTGAACATATGAAGATCCATTTAGTCTGTTTTAAGGAGAATTCACAAATTAAATAATAAAAGGAAATAAACAAAAATTAACTTGTTTCGAAATAGGCTTGAGATACGTCTCAGGAGTGGAAACTCCTTACTCAGCTATCTCTTACCAATTTCACTTTTTTAGTCAAAATAAAACACAAAACACCAAAATATTTTTGTAATTTTTTGAAAATTTTTCAATTTTTTTTTTTTCGAAAAATTTGAACTAAAATAAAACGACATACAAACTAAAAACAAGGTACTAATCAACTATTTCCTCCCCCAAACCTAAATGAGACATTGTCCCCAATGTCTTAAAAACAGTAAAAGGAGAGTTAAGAAGGTCGTACCTGGTTAGCTGAAATCTACAGGAAATTAAAGGTTAAGATCCAGATTAATCCGACGCCTCTTACCACGATCGTCCTCGACCAATTTATCTTTGAAAGGATAGGGTCAACTTGTGGTTCATAGGCTATGAGTTGGTCTATTAGATCCGGAGCAGTTCTGGCAGTGAAGAGGAGTTCTTTCATAGGTTTTGACACGAACCCATTTCTTCGGGCATCATCAAGAAACACACAAAGAAAATCATAAAATCCATCAACGTTAAACAGTCCAAGCGGTTTCTGGTGTATGTTCAGGTTCGCCCAAGATAGTACAATATAAATTTCCTCCAATGTGCCCAAGCCACCTGGCAAAGCAATAAAAGCATCAGCACGGTTAATCATTTCTACCAATCGTTCAGACATACCTGGCACGATCAGTTCCTCTCCGTTTGATGATCCAATAAGATTTGCCTCTGCCAAGGGTTTTGGGATGATTCCCAAAACATGACTGCCTCCTTCCTGTACAGCCTTTGAAACGATCCCCATAAGTCCAAGATTGCCTCCGCCATATATTAAGTGCATATTCCTTGCTGCTAAGACTCGACCCAATTCCTGTGCTGCCTCTACGTATTGTGGTTTAGTACCAACACTAGTACCGCAAAACACACAGATGTTTTCAACTCGTCTTCTTGAAGTGGCTTCCATTTTTTTTATGTATTTCTTTTTCAACTCTGGATGCCTTCAAAAGTGCAATGACGGGCTGAATTTATAGTACCTGAAAAAGGGTGAGTAATAATAGCACTAATATCTTCCAAAGGACGATTGTTAGCTAAACAACAAAAGAGATCGTGAAAGGTCAAAAAATCTGGATCCTGTCTACGAAAATAAAGATAATTACAATAGAAAATCGAATCAAAGCAATAATTAAGGCAACAGAATTGTGTACGCAATACGCCACTCGCTTAGTATAAATTCATTAGGATGTGTCTCAAGATTTCATTCCTTATTCAGCCATCGCTAATGAATTGTTTCTCATCTTTGATTGCCAAACACAATTCCTTCTGTCTTAAAATGCTTCGTTTGTGGCCTTTCCCTACAAAAATAACACACAAAATTAAAAAGTTTACACAAAATATGAAAACAAATTACAACAAATTGCATGGGTTGCCTCCCTGCTAGCGCTAAATATTTCGTCTTCAGCCAGACGTGACTGAAATTCATCTGTTAAGGAGGTTTCAATGTCGTTTTGGATGTCCGATTAAAGACAATCCCGTGAGCGTTGCTTTTGAAGGGTCTCTTCCAACGGTAAAGGTGGCAAAAAGAGTTTTGTCCCATTCAGTGCTCGTGCCACCTTTTGCTCCTTGTTGTTCCAGTGGTTCCTGCAAAGAAAGAAAGAAAATCAGGAGGTCTTATATGGTGCTTGACTTGGAATGGAAGTTCCATTCTGTCAAGCTTCTGGGTGATATCTTTAATTTATACTCCCCAAACAACGATGTTTCTCCTGAATGCTCTGGATCTTTATTAAGGTCAGACATTTGCTCCTCCATTTGCTCTGTTTCTTGCTCCACCTTCTTCACAGATGTATTTTAAAATTTCCATATTCAGCTCTTTATCTGTCATCTGTGAAATACATGTTTCAAAATTGTCAACCTGAGGATGAAAAGAAATGTCAGATTTAAGTCTTCATCCTCTATATGAATGGAATGATGGTTCAGATAGATCTTCTTCAAACATCATGGTAAAGCATGCTCCAAGATCTTCATTTTGAGGATTGAAAGTTTGATCCTCTGTTGTTGGAGCAGTTGGTACAAAAGATCAGCTTCATCTTCGTCAGAATCTGAATAATAAAAGTCAAATTGAGACTTTGCTGGTTCGGGCTCCTGAACTGATACCTCTGGTTGTTGATACTGCTCAGCCTCCTCCTCTGTTAAGATGTCAATATAGATCTCTGGTACTCGAAGCTTTGTCAGTTTCATCTGATAATTCTTCTTGAGGTATGAAGTTCTGGTTTTCTGTTATTGTCTGATCTGATATGTCATTCTCTGTATGGATTCTGTTTGACTCTGAACACTTTCGAGTTGATTCTGGAATGTTTCAAGCATTGTATCCAACTTTCATCTCGTTTCTTGAATACATCTTTGAGCATGTCAATCATCTGATCTTCTTCTGATTGTTGATGAAGATCATTGAGAAGTGTGGTGGATAAGATGAAAATGTGGTTCTGTGAAATGTGATGGCTCATCATACCATGAAGGATCTTGATAACTCTCTCTGCCACCCTGGATGATAGTTGTATCGCATAATCTCTAGGGTGGTTACCATTACATATGTCACATCTCCCCGTTGCGTTTTTTTGAGCAAATGTGATATTGCTTGGTTCTGGCATCCAGTGATAATTGTTGGGCTGGACAACAGGCCTCAGAAAACTGGACTGTTGCTCCCAATTGGGGTGTATTTTCTAGTAAAGCTCGTGATCTCTCAATCTCCCAATAATGTTCCATTTTTCACAATCACCTGAAATACAGAAAGAAATAAAAATTACAGATAAAAAATTAGATACAAGTAAATTAGATAGCTTCAAAATTAAAAACTCAAGAAATAAGTCCCCGGCAACGGCGCCAAAAACTTGACCGGCGTAAACACACACGTATAACGCAAGCGCACGTATCGTTCAAGTAGTATAAAAATATCGATCCCACGAGGACTTAATTCCTACTGTTGTTATTAATTGTTGAATCTATTTATTTACAAATATCTAATTAAATGGAGAAGAGAATGATTGTTTGATTGGTTGAAAGTGGTTTTACAAAATAAATAATAAATAAAACAAAAGAAAATACTAAGGAAAATAACAAAAGACACAAAGATCTAGGGTCGTGAATCATTCTAATATCTTTTAAAAGATGAAGTGATTATTTTATGTTTGTGTAATAAATCGATTTACTAACCTGGAACACTAAATTATGCAAAAGCCTCTGTCGATGGTCAGACGCAAATACTCAGTTTAACCCAATTGAACCATATGTCTATGTCAACCAAATTATCTGGATTCATTAAGTTTAAGTTCCAATTATGGCTACCCCCGCCCGCCCGACAGGTATATTCTATCCTGTAAGGAAATCTATTAAAGGGTTATCTATCCTCAAGGAAGATCGTGGGCTATTAAGTCTAAGGCTGAAACCTAAAATCCCTATGTCTAGTTCATTTTAGATTTACCACATCAATCTTATTGGTGATAAGACAACAAGAAGCATTAAACTTAAGACTTAATAAGTAAACCTTTAAATTACCCAAACTATAAAATAACCCCTTATAAACCGGTGATATTAGAATTCATCACAACCCCAGATAACTAACACATAACTAGGGCTAGTAAAAACTTAAAAGTAAAAGACATAAAATAAAAATGCTGAAAAGTAAAAGACATAAAGTAAAACTGAAAAGTAAAATAAAATAAAATGCTAAGGTAAAAGGAATTACTTTTACTACTACTAATTAGATATCTCCCATAAAATAATATATAAACTTGTGATTCTAAGTCCAACCAGCCATAAGGCGGAACTGAAATTAAAATTACCAAATACAACCGCCAAATTGGCGGTATCCTTTATTAGTCAGGTTTAAACCAGATTAAAATGAATTACCAACCGACCAATCTGGCGGTATCCTTTTTAAGTCAATATTTTAAATAGTGAATATATTATTTTTAAGGGAGATTAATCTAAATAGTAACAGTAAAAGAATTACCTTTCACCCTAGCTGGGAAGTTACCTCCTCATGGTAAATAGTAAAAACTGTAAAAAGTAAAAAGTAAAAATTAAATTACTATTATTACAAAACGTAATTAAAATTATTTACAAAACTAAAAACTAAAAATAAAAAAAAAAACTAAAAACTAAAAAATCTAGAGAGATAAACTCTCTTTTAGAAAGAATTGAAGGAGAGGAAGGTGCAATGAATTCTGAAATCTCGAGCTCAATTTATAGGCCTCGGTAGGATCCAGCGTCGCGACGCCAGGTCCTCAGCGTCGCGACGCCGGATTTGTCGACGTGGTACGCTCTGGTTCGCTGGTTTGAAGATTCTGGATAAGATGATAAGGTGACACGTGGCAGAGTGGTTGGGCTTCAATTATTGTGACACGTGGCGGCTTCTGATTGGTCGCTGAGATTCTTATCCGCCACGTGTCAGATAAGGATAGGATATCTAATAATTGATGCTGACGTGGCGCTGACGTGGCGACATGTGGCGACACGGGGGAAAGAGACTGTCGGCACCGTAGATTTGCGACACGTGTCGCTTCCTGATTGGCTGATGATGATGTGGCACGACACGTGGCAATTTGACTTGTTGACTTGCTGACGTGGCTGATGACATGGCGATGACGTGGTGACACGTGGCGATGATGACTGTTGGCACCGTAGGATGCTGACACGTGGCACGGCGCATGTTAGCAGATCGGCTGTGATGGTGACACGTGGCACGGCGCATTTTAGCAAAGTCAAACTTTTCTCAGATTCTGATTTGTGGACCCGGCGCACGTTAGCACTGTTCAGTGCATTTTAGACGTCGCAACGCGGAAGGCTTGGCGTCGCGACGCGCTTAAGACCAAAATATCCCTGTTGACGCATTTTTGTCCGTTTTTGCCCCAAATTGCCTCCAATACTTTCCAAACTTTATTTATCTACAAAATAACACAAAACATATCAAAACGTTCACAAAACTCGAGAAACTATACGAATATTAGGTCAAATGAGTGGGAATAAGTGATATAAATACCACTCATCAGCGATCTCTAGGATTCATTACTGAACCGAGCTGATGTGAGGTGGTTCATTCCCGAACTGTTACTTGAGAGGTGGTCCATTCCCGAACCGTAAGCTTGTTCGTATCAAGTATATGAGCAAAAGGATTAGGAGTAGGTGCTGCCATCACAATCTATCATATAGATAGCGAAAAAAACGGTTAGCAAACTAAACATTTCACTAATATTAAAAAAAATAAACATAAATAGATCATGGATTTTTAATCTTAAAATGCCCCTCCCATTATTACATGCAATACTGTAATCTCGAAACAGAATGCAAACAAACAATTAATCAAATTAAAAGTAATAGTGAAAGGTGGATCCCATAAATATATTTCAGCTCACAACTTTGGCATGATCTCGCCTACGTATATTCATTAGGTAGACAACTCATTGTCAATCACTCAATAGTGACTCATGGGTTCCGGTCATGTCGTTTCTCGTTGTGACAGCTTTGGCACATTCACAATGAGGCGTACCAAGATTAAACTTATCAATGATAAATTCAAGATATTTGCCTAGTCCTGACAGCTTTGGCACGTTCAGGATTTCCGCTATCGCTTGAACTTATCTAGTATCACATATACATCCGGTATGGATAAATTTCTATCAACTACACCCTCACTGCTTTGGCACGATCTCGGATGCAGACATAGAACAGATATCCAAAAACCGTATTGACAAGACGGACCAAGAAATATGTATCCAATACATATTACTTTCTAAAAACCTTATTAATTAGGGATTTTCCGCAAAGATGAAACATATTTAATTTAATCAAATTAAATAAATACAAACATGTATAAAGTAAGAAAATAATTAAACATTGAATTTAAAGGCATATTCATATCATGTGTTCAGGTTCAGACCTGCTCTGATACCATTTTTGTTGAGGTTTCGGGCGGTAATTAGGGTAAAAGCAGAGAAACGCGGAAAATCAAAATTTTCGGATTTCAATTATTTTTCTTGGGTAATTAAAATAAAATAATTTTTTTAAATTACTTAATACTTAAAAAATGAAATTTTTACCCAAAAATCAGATTTTTCAGTAATTACCATTTTGCCCCAAAACTTTGTATTTCAATCATTTTAGTCCTAAATTGTCAAATACAATTCTAATTGATTCCAAATCAATTCCAAAATGATTTGTTCATGTCTCATACATGAAAATACAGTTTGCAACTCAAGAAAACAATTTTTCCTCTTATTACCAAATGGTCCCTCAACTTTCAAGAATTTACAATTTGGTCGTTTTTGTTCAAAACATGTCAAGATCAAATCCAAAAATTTCCAAATTTAATATACATCATATATACATCAAATCTCATCATATATATGAAAAGCCCCAAATTTGGTGAAGGTTAAAAACCCTAATTTTATAATTTCACAAATTAACAAAATTAACACCAAATTAATTAAATTCAATACTTTAATTCAATTCCCACAACACCAAACAAGCCTCACCATCATGAAACAACTCAAGAACAATTCTAGGTCAATCATGGGTGGCTAAGTAACTCTAGAATGGCAACTTCCATCAATATGGCAAAAAGAAAGCTTTATAAACAATTTTAAGCATTCTAAAATAACATACATGCTTCCATCTTTCAATCAAGCTCTCAATCATCAAAACACAACCATAAGAAAGTAGAGAATAAACTAAGCTACACATGTTGAAGCTTATGATCTTAGAAACAATTTTCAAGAAGAAGAGAGTATGAAAATCCTTACCAAATTTCCAAAAAATGCAAGCTTTTCTTATTTATTCTCTTTTCCTCTCTTTCTCACTTTGTATTTGATTTTTAGGGTTCTTGAATTATGAAACAAAAATGAAAAGGATGAATTTATATTTTTTCTCAAAAGCCACGAAAATTGGCAAAAAAAATACAAACCAAGTGTTTTATTTTTATTTCTTTAATTAATTGGAAAAATATTTAATGAAAATTTTTGGTAATAAATCATCAAATAAATTGATGTTTATGATAAATAATCCAATTAAATCATGCCATTTTATCCAATAAAAATTGGCCACTTTATCCAATTAAATAAAGCCATTTATCTTACTTTATTAAAGTAAAAGATATTTAATTATTTAATTAATTTAATTATTCAACATTTTAATAATCAAATAATTAAATAAAAATATTTCAAATATATGTATTATATTTACATTAAATAATCAAAATACATATATTAATAATATATGTCAAATATCACAATTCGACATTTAATAAATGGCCGAAAGATCTCAAAAGCATGTATTTTCGTTTAACCGTTAAACGACTTATAAATAATCATTATTATTTATAAAAGTTGCCCTAGTTCCCTACGGGTATATCTCATTAGTGAGACTCTCTAGGTTCAGGCATATCTGTCACGAAATCTAATTTTGTGTCCATAATCTACCCACGCGTAAATTATGATGAACACGGATAAAATCTATGAACCATAGAGGTCGAGGTCACTGCATATGTATAATCCTTCCGTCACAGGTATCCAGATTATCCCATAGATATAGATATAAACGTCAAATCTCTTTAGGTATAATCCCGTCGACGATTCTATTAGCAATCTCTTAAATAACACTTAGAACTGATTTCTACAGTGTACCACGGGCCCATGGATTTAACATATTGCTAATTCCATAATGGATACCTATGCTCTGTACACAGAACTGACGGATCCTATCTTGATACGCACAGGATATCATGAGGATCAGTCTACACCCAACGAACAGACGGAGGTCTGATCTAAATAGATCGGTGACTTCATTGCCATCAAAGTGTGGAGGATACCTCATATATCCACAGTGGTATCTGAAGTTGAAGGATCACTATGCTCACTCAACCCGATAAGATTCTTATTGACGTTGGTGTACCATCTATTAAGAATCTTCAGTGAGTCATTCAATACTTATCCGATATAAACACCTACGTGTCTATATGAGTCTGTAACATCCCCAAATCTGGGAGATGTTACCGGCAGGGGATAACAGTACTAACCCTATTAGCCTCTGACTTTCCGACCGTATTCTGAACCATCTAAATGCAAGGTCATGCACAATGACCATAGCCCAACTCAATAATATAAAATGCTTTTATTTCTAAAAAATGTATGCTCATTATACTTCTCTTTACAACACATAAACAAACACTTATAACGACTTATACAACACTAGTGTATACATGCAACTTTACTTTGACTCTGACTGGATTCTTATGTTCTCTGACTCTGAACTAGTGGACTCCAACCCTAGTGACTGCATCAGTATCTGTCCTCCCGAGCTAGTCCTCCAAGAAAACCTGCAACCAAAGAAAACTGGGAGTGGGGGAGTTAGATCGCTATTCGATCTAAGTGAGTGGACATGAAAACTGAAAAATTAAATCAAAACATCAGGTCTTTAAAACTAAAGTTTCAGAAATGTCACTTCATATGAAACCTTTTTTCTGAAAATCTCTATCTGAAATCCCTTTACTAAAGCTAATCTTTTTGAAGATTACTTTTGAAATTCTGGTTTCCGAAAATTATGAAATCTAAGTACTAAAAATATGAAATCTGAGAGCTACTCTGTATCTGAAAAACCTGGACGTAGGAGGGCGTTACGTATCGCCATCCCCCCATATTCCTAACTGTAGCCAGTAGTGCAAATCCATGACTTTGGGGCGTTAAGTATCGTCGTCCCCCAAAGCATGCCACTACTGCCTCTGAAACTGGTGGTCTTGGGGCGATACGTATCGCCGTCCCCCAAGCTTTGAACTAGAGTCCAGGTACACGAACCTATGCCGCCATCCTGGCTCTGAAACTAGGATATATGGGCGTTACGTATCGTCGTCCCCCTAGTCCTCTACATGTGTCCGTCAATTCCATCTCTGTCAAGTTACATACTGGGGTGAGTTTTTACCTCATGTCCCGAAAATACATAAAGCTCAGGTTTGAAAAATATCTTTTTTCTAGATCACTATCATCTGAAAAATGAATGTAAATAAATAAAGGCTAACGCCATATGTGCTGGAAAAGTAAGTTTGGATTTATAAAGAATAAGTAAATCAATAAATAAAATCAATTTAAAGAAAGAGGTGTTCACTTACTGTTTTGGAATTTGGCCGGTATTACACGCTCGCTGAAGGAATTCTGGTTCCTGCGATAATTTAAAACTGACAATTTTGGTTAGAACTGGGATGGAAAACATATTCCGCAATAAACTAAATTTGTCCACTCAAATACCTATATTATTTCAGGCGTATTATCTTATATCATAAGGTACTATGTAATTACTGACTGATACGAGACCCATAGGGTGGCCTCTAACACGCTGGGGTGGAGCTGGAAAGGTTAAAAATCAATTTGGCCCAATTTCTGTCTTCCCATCGCGACGCAAGGGTCTTGCGCGTCGTGACGGGCGTTACTCCAGAAACAGATCTCGTGAACTTCATCACGCGTCGCGACGCGAGCTTCTTCCTGCGTCGCGACGCAGACCATAATTCCAGGTTTATGCCTTTTCTTTCTCAAGCCAAACACACCCAAATGCACCCTTACTTCTTCCATAACAACTCCAATACATTATCCAATATATTTCATCAACTCCACACATACTAAACTACCATTTTATCATCATCAATCACTCAATCAATTCATTATACACACTACCCAAATTTACCCAAAACCTCACAAATTAGGATTTATCAACTTTTCCATTACTTTAATTGTCAAAAATCATACTAAAAAGAACACAACCAAGTTCCCAACACAATACACACATCAATTCTTCAAGACTTAAAAAATTATAATTTGGGACATGTATTATTACCTCTTTTTTCTTGGTTTTCTTCATCCTCTAAACCTTCCATTGATGCTCAATCTCTCCTTCTTGGATTCTTCTTCTCTTTTCTTTTTCTTTCTTTTCTTCTTCCTCTTATTTTTCTTCTCTTTCTTTCTTTCTCTCCTCTTCTTTTTCCCTCTCTTTCTCTCTCGGCTTCTTCATTTTTGTTTTCTGTTTTCTGTTTTTGCTTCCCAATTTTTGGTATTGGTGAATAGTAGCCCCCTTATATAGTAGGACTTAATTGATATAAAGAACAATGTAGAAGTGTGTAGAAAAGTGGAGAAATTTTGAGATTTTATCACTTGGGTCCGAAATTACTATTCATCCAAATTTTTGACTTGCATTTTTGACCCGCTTCTGTTCCGAATTTGAGAAAATGTTTAACGCAACAGTTGTAGGTCTCGGTCTCAGCTTTCCGACGCTATAAAATTCATAAAAATTAGAGTTTGTATGAAAAGGTTACGTCACAAATACCACAGGCTATCCAAAGGGAATGTTGTACAGTTTCGTCCTGGGACTTCGAAGAATTTACCGACTGTCCCCAAAGTCATACCATGCATATATTTGAGTCTCAAAATAATTTATCTTATGTGCCTTCGTCTCGTACGTAACAGTACCACTGCATGCAGTAGTAAAGACTGTCAGTCGTTACAAATTCTCCCCCCCCCCCTTAAATAGGATTCGTCCTCGAATCCTTTTTAAAATTGGGATTTCACCACAGACCTCCGGGTACACGGTCTCTCTCTAGATCATCAGTCTTAACTGGCTTTATACTCGAAACCATCTTGTTTCACTTACTAGAACTCTTATTTCTCTGAAAACTAACTCATGCTCGCTTGAGTCTTTCATTTGACTTGGTTTCTGCTTCATACCTTGTACTTCTAAATTCTTTAATCGAGGAGGGGACTCTTTATCCTGTTCTTATAAATTCTGCTGAATACTTTACACTACGGGCATGCTGAAATCCTTACCAAGTAGCTCCATTCCTAAATCTTTCATTATACTCTGTTTATTCTAGCTCATTACAGCATGAGCCAACAGTTTTAAATGACACTAGATTTGTAATCTACGTCCATTCCTTCTATTTCTTGACTGTCGAGACTTCTTATTTTTATTCCATAAGAATGTACATTCTAAGAATCTCTTTACTAAGAATTCAATGCTCCTTTACGTGTTCTGCACAATTATTGGATAAAGCTTGTCCAACTTTACTTACAGATCTTTTATCTCTGTAGGTATTCGCGCTTCTTGTAACTAAGCTTTTTTACTATGGCTTTGACCCTGAAAGGTACATACGTACATATGTCTATACCTTAAAGATTCACTCCATATGGTAGTTGCAACTCTGCAGCAACTATTCTCCTTGATTCTGTACTATTCTGCACATCTACCAGACCACCCATACCCGTGGCTCAGGCCGTCCCAAACCCGTAGTGGTTTGGTCAGCTAAGTCTGGGGCTGGGTACTTAAAGTACTTACGAGATCTAACACGTAAGTGATCTTTGGTTGCATTTCAATTCTAAGAAATGTTGTAGTTACACACTTCGTCTTTACTTACTAGGTACTCTTCTACTACTGTTGCTGCTCCTCCCTATCTTTGCTTCTAATTTGTTTCCTTTGCACTCTTCTTACCTTCTGCTTGTTTTATACTATGCTAAGAACTCCATGGTCTATGTCTTATCCATTACTGTGTCTAATACGGGTTCATTTGTATCCTAGCTATTACTTAACTACTACTACTTTCTTCTTGTACCATACCATCTGATAAACTTCTTTTCTAACTCTTTGATCCAACACTATTTTTTACTTTTATTCTATTTTTCTAATTTTCTTCCATTATACTTTCACTCATTCCTGGGAATGTCTTAAGGCAACCATCAGGATCCATCTCCACTGTTGTTGTCTAACGAGGATTGGGAAGGTGGAACCTTGTTCTGAGGTCTTTCTGGTTATGATGATCTAAATGCACATATGACTTATTATAAGTTTAGAACCTGCTTGTATATAAGTCTGATAACTTTTCTCACATTAGGATATGCTACTAAAACTGTCGGGTTATCTCTTCCAACTTTACTTCTTATTACCTTCGACTATTGCACTTACTGCCCCTTCCACGAAGTCCTTCTAAGGTCGAGCTTTCTAAGAACTTCCTCGTACTATCTCTGTACTTTTCTTATCATATCTCTGTGGTTTATCTTTCTAAAGTTGTTACCTCTTTGCTCTAGATACCACTATTCTCTCTTTACTATCTTCCTAAAGAAACTCACCCTGCAACTTAGGTTTATTTCTTATCTCAGTCCCTTGAACTTATTTCATCTTTACTCTCCTGAGATCTCTATCAGCTTTAATTACTTAGGACGTCTTCTACTAAACCCTTTGATTCATGTGTCACTCTTTCCTAGTCCTTCTACCCAACACCATGCGATTCTTCATAAGCTGTTGCTATATTCTTAAGATTTATTCTCCCTGGTCTCTTTCTACCTTTAAGTCTTTACTTCTTCTTAAGGGCCTACTATATCCCCTCTTGTTATTCTTCCTAATAATTCCATATATTGTTCACCTCATCCTGACTTTAGACTATCATATCTCATGTTTCTTATCTACGCTCTGTTTAACTTATCAACTTGACTATCTAGCCATCTCGTGATTAGTCTGATATGCTCATTGCTCTTCTCTACTGATTCTTTTCTTTACTAAATTCAAGGTTGAGGGGTGAGCATAAATTTATTCCATAAGGATCATGAGGTCTACACTATTTGATACTTAGGCCTTGTGACAATCTGGTTAGTGTTTACACACTTTCTAGAATTGGTATTTCTAGAATGGAGGGTTATCATTGATTTTACGGGGACCTGGTCAACTACTCCATGTTTTAAAATTCATTACTCTTCATTAATTTCTCTGAGGTCTTCTCTTATATTATTGTCTCCAAACTTCTTTTCTTATTTCACAGTTCATACTGAATCTTCTTGCCATTTCTGTTTCCTTCTTACTGTCTCCATATCCTATTCCTTGACTCTACGTCATACTACTGAGTCTAGTGGTGGTTCACTCTTCTAGCTATTTCCTAAATCTTTGCTCTTTGCTCTTGCCACTAATTTCTACTATGGCAGTTTATTCTGTGGTCCATACTAGTACCTTCCATCATTTCTAAATATCCCCAACCTTACGGGTCTACTATTTTATACTTCTATGGCTTTCTACTGGCTAGTGGGATGATCCGTAGGTTCTACCATATTGGTCTATCACGTGGACTTTTACTAGTGCTGCAGACCTTGTGCTGACTTGTCTTGTCCTCTGGGCTACACTGGGTTCTCTTTCTAATATCCTCGAAACTTTCTTAATCTTTTTCCAAGTGATCTTCCTTCCAAGATCCTACGTGAACTCTCATTAGATTCCTTATGGTCGTCTATGCCTATGCTGGTAAGGACTGGGGTAAACATCTTATATTTTAACGGGTTTCGATATCCTTGTTCCGGTGCTCTGTGTCCTGGTAGAGTCTATTTCTCATATATGGTAGGTATGAGGTAGGCTTTGTCAGGGCAACTTCCTTACCTAGTGTCATTGGAGGGTTCGAAGACTAGATGGTTTAAGGTCTTGTCTCTATCGAATTACTAGGGGATAATGTAACTAACTGTTTCTTTTTTCTGCTTGTGGATATTGGTCTGGGTTTGGGTATCTGGAATTCTCTAAATCCTTTTTGACATCTTGGTCCATAGGGGTCCTCAAGACTAATCTGGGTTTCTTACTTCCGTTATTTTTGTGGCTATTCTTCGTTACTCGGGGAACTTACTATCTATAAGAAGATCTCAAAGGCTATTGGATTCATTCGGAAGAATTTCCTGAAGAGGAAAGGAACCTTACTTCTACTAGGCAACTCTAATACGTGCTGGGGACTTTCTCTATTCTCTCGGCTACTATAGGATCATGTACTTTCTTACTGATTTGATCCTGTATCTCTATCTTTTCTTACTTCTGACTACTTAATCATCTTTACACTTCCCTTACTTCTCTTCTAGCTTTGTCTTTTTCTTTTATTTTCTTGGAAAGCTTTCTTTGGAACTTACTATCTGGTTCCCTAGCTTGTACTGAACTTCAGGGAGTAATCTAGGATGATTACGGAATGATTCCTAACTAGAGTAAGGAAAAAGTATTCAGAAGACTTAGAATTAGTTGCTAACCTGTCTGAGGATCTTGAGGACGTACTCGAGGATCGGATACTGGAGAGGTAGTTGTTAGTGTCATATACATGCCACGGGATCTCTAAGCGTGATTCGTGTGTGAATAATAATAAAAAATAAGTTGTTGAGGACTTACATTGATCGGTTGAGTTCAAAACTTCCATGGATGTTGAAGCTTCCAAGCTTTTGGGTGAGTATCCTTATCACCATCATTTGACTCTCTTATGTGCTAGCAAGAACAAATAGAACAAATTTGATCTCCCAAGGAGAAGCAAATTTGCCCGAGAGAGAGAGGGAAGCAATCGGCCAAGCTGATCAAATCAGAGGTCATTCGGCCTTGCAAGATATTGGAGGCCATTCGGCCTTTGCTCTTTGCAGGCCATTCGGCCTTGGCTGCTATGTTGTTTTCGGCCAGAATTAAAAGCAGTGGCCTTTCATTCGGCCTCTACAAAAGCTTGAGAGAGAGCAACACGTTTTTGGCTTACAGCTCATCTTTCCAAAAAAATGAAATCAGTAGCCAAAAAATCAAAAAGAAAAAAAAACAAGCAACTTGCTTTTTCTTTTCGACATATTTAAAAGGAAGTCAGAGAAGCAATTTTAAAACCTTTTTAAATCAAAGGTTTTTGGCCTTCTCGGCCAAAGAAAGAAAATGAAGTTGATGGCCTTTCGGCCAAAGGTGGAGAGAGATAAAAGAATTTCAAAATTCATTTATTAATTGTGTTATGTATTTAGTAGGTGTGGATATATCAAATCCAATTTATTACATTGCCAACCACTCACATCAATTGTTGACAATTGATGTAAGTCATGGGTCTCACCCATTTAATTCAAAATTTGGTTGGCTTACACAACACACTTTGGGCTCGGATTCGTTTAATCCGATTAAACGAATTTTCCGTCGCGGCACAATTAAATCCAATTCAATTAAATAATAATACCTAGTAAAATTATTACGAAAATCACTCGCGAATTAATTCCAAATTAATTTGTTCACTAAAATTAAAATCCAATTTAATTTCCCGTTGAATTCCGATTTCAATTAATATATCTAATATATTATTTAGCCCAATTAAATAAATTAAATAGTAAAATCTAATTTAACTATTAAATATATTTTACCGATTAATTCCAAATTAATCGTGTTTTCTCCTCTCGACGAATTTAATCCAAGATAAATTCTCGACGCAATTAATCACAAATTAATTCTTCCTCTGATAATTAATCACAGATTAATTCTTGCCGTAATTAATCTCAGATTAATTTTCTCTCTTTATTAATCCCAGATTAATATTCTCTCTCTAAATTAATCCCAGATTAATATTGTTCGAGTCAAACATCATCGGTGAATCTTTGGGATGCGACCCAAGAGATCCCTGGATATGTTGGCAGTAAATACGGTCATCGGACTATCCGAACACGTGCGTACCCGGTACCACGTTTCTACCGATTTACAAGACATGGTTAGCTTCTAGCAAAGCATCGTGCCTACCAAATTCTCCAGAAATATTCTTCTACGGAATACAAGATCTTTGTCAGGCGTAGTATACGTAGTATTGCGTATTACGATCCAGTATCGGATGTCACATGCAAGGCCTGGGGCTGAGTTGTGTCTGCCCCGTACGAAGCATATATCGGATCACTAGCAACTAGTCTCTTTATGATCGGAAAGTCATGACCTAGTCATACTTCCCCGATGGCTATAGCACTTAGAGTACCAGTTCTGTATCCATGCGTGATCATCATCTCCATATGACTGAAGTGATACTTCCATCTTGACATCACACCCAATACACTACGATTCTCAGTATACCCAGAAGAGGCGTACACAGAACCTGTTAAAGCCCTGGACGACCAAAACCAAAGTATATTGATTGTCCCAAGTATTAGCGATGCAAGTCTCAGGTTAAGACCAAATACACCTACCCTGATTCGGATTCCCATAGACACATAGTCATACTACCAATGGGATTCCGAGGGGTCTATCCAGAGCGAAACTGTTTCCGTACCATCGGTAAACAGAACCTCCTATTACACTTGCATGAGTATCCAATACCCAAATATATGAGAACTATACCATTACGCTTCCATAACACGCACAAGTGTAATACTAGCCTATTCCGTATTATCGATGTCCAGTCTCGATAATACTACGACTAGGGATATTTAATGATTAAACCTTAGTGGATTAATACTGTCTCATATCTTATTAATCCAGAACTAATCATAAGGACTTTTATCATTTATATATCCAGGTAATCCAATTACAAATGATAAAAGAGCAATTTCCTTTGTCACATAGTTAATTTGTACAACAACACCATGTTCTGTACAAATAGTGATGTTATGGGTCATAATTGTCCAACAATCTCACACTTGCCCTATAGCCAATCACTCAAGTGTCCTACACCTGGACTATGTACGGGTCGCTCAAACTTCTGCTGAGAAACAGCTTTCGTCAGCGGATTTATAAGGTTATCATCTGATGCGATTTATTCGATCATCACATCACCACAATGTATGATCTAACGAATCAGATGAAATTAGTCGAAGTACATACTTGGATCATTGATGAGACCGTGGTTCTTTAGTCTGCGTTGTAGCCTAGCTCAGCTGCTAATAGAAATACTCCTAATCCAATTAGGATTATTTAGATCCAAAATGCTTTTTTTGCTGCCTCAGCTGCAGCAATATTATGCTATTGTTGTTTATTCGGCAACAGTATCTTGCTTGAAAGATTTCCAGCTCACTGTTCCGTTATTCAAACTATATATGTACCCTTATTACGACTTACAGTCGTTTTCATCCGTTTGGAAACTTACAGCGGTGAACCCAGTCACCTCAAGTTCTTCTTTCCCCATATTCTCATAAAGCATCATTGGTTCGTCTAGGATACTCAAGGATGTTCTTAACATTAATCCAGTGACCATCACCTGGATTGGCCTAATTGTGTCTATATATGCTTAAAGCATATGAGACATCAGGTCACGTACATTTCAAAATGTACGAACACTGAGAGAGTGTCAGCAGCTTTCTAGATCTATCCCAGTAGATCTTTATTCCTAGAATAAAGCCTGCTTCTCCCAGGTATTCCATGGAGAATTTTTCATGAAAGCCAAGCTTTCACCGTTTTTAGTATGGGAATATTATTGCTTAGAAGCAATACATCATCAACTTATAGGATATTCATTGTCAGTGCGCTCCCACTAACCTTCTTATATACACAAGAATTATCTTCGTTTTGAATTAAATCATATACCATTATGATTACATCAAAACGCTGGTTCCAAGAACGCAATGCTTGCTTCAATCCATAAATGGATCGATTCAACTTGCAAACCTTGTTTGCATGTTTTGGCACGACAAAACCGTCAGGATGTTGCATACAAACATCCTTCAAAAGGTTTCCGTTAAGGAAAGCGGTTTTGGCATTCATTTGTCATATTTCATAAATGAAATATACAGTTATAGCAAGCATTGTCCGAATGGATTTAATCATGGCAACAGTTGAAAAAGTTTCATCGTAGTCGACACTATGTCTTTGACGATACCCTTTCTGTACAAGCCTAACGGTGTACATTTGTATGTTGCCATCCATGTATGTCTTCCTTGAAGACTCATTTAGTACCATTGGGCACAATGCCTTCTGGTACATCAACTAGTGTCCAAACTTAGTTGGTATACATGGAATCCATTTCGAACTTAATGGCACTTTGCCATAAAAGGAGTCGATACCTTGTATCATTTCCTCATACGTAGTCGGTTTGTCTTCCTCAATAAGATTGAGGTCTAAATGAGGTGAGATCAGAAACCTATACCTCACATGTTGTTTTCTAACTCTCTCCGACCTACGCAGTTCTTGTGTATTCGAAGATTGTGGTACAGTTTCATCCATGATGAACTGTTTGTGTTCCGTGATGACTCGGTGCCTGGAACAGTATTACTCCGATTTTCATCGAGTTTTACTTTTCTCTCACTTACCACTGCATATAGGAATTCCTCTTCGGAAAACCGCATGGAGAGCAACAATTACATTGTTCTCTTGTGAGTTGTATAAGTACTATACTTTGGTTTCCCTAGGATAACCTACAAATAGACACTTATCCGATTTGGGTTCTAGTTTGGTATTATCCAAACGTATGCCCAGCATTCCCAAATCTTCAGGAATGAGAAACCCGGTTTCTTTCATGTTCATATCTAATATGAAGTCTGTCTAACAGATTTTCATGGAACCTTATTCAAAATAAGTACTGCACTGTTCAATGCGTATCCTCAGAAGGAAATTGGTAGCTCAGAGCAACTCATCTGTTTAAGTATTGTCCATCAAGGTCTGACCGCAATGTTCTAATACTTTTACCGGTTTGTTTTCTTACTTCGTGTCGAAACTCTTTGAATTTATCAAAAGTTTCTGACTTGTGTTTCATAAGATACACATAACCGCAACGCGATGCCACATCCGTAAAGGTTACGAAGTATTCATATCCACATCTAGCCTAGCTAGACATGGGCCCACTTACGTCACTATGAACGAGGGCTAACAGATCGGTGGCACTTGCACTTTTACCAAGTAAAAGGTGTTTTAGGCACTTTGCCTAATAAACTATATTCGTAGACATTATTTGAATTAGAATCAAATCTGTCCTAGTATCCACTCTTCGAAAGTATGGATATACGAGTCTTGTTAATGCATCCCAGATGACAATGCCACAAATAAGTCTCATTTGATTTACTCAATTTGAGCCTTTTGTTTGTCATGATATATGTTTGAGATTAATTTATATTATAAATATAAATACTGTTATTCACATCTAATGTGTTTATCTCAATATCATCTTTATAAACAAAACACTTAGTGTTCTAGAATATAAAGGTATACCCGCAACGGGTTAAACTAGATACAAAGATAATGTTCCTAGTCAAACTAGGTACATTATAACAGTTTCCTAATTTAAGTACATGCCCCAAGGGCAGTTCCAAAACTTAGGTTCCTACGGCCAAAACAGCGACTCTCGTCATGTTTCCGACTTGTAGGTCGATCTCATTTGAAGCCAGTTTCCTGCTTATCAGCAGATCCCGCACATCAGTACATATATTCATGTACCACATCTAGTATCAAAAATCCAATTTTAAAACCAGTAGTGAACATGTTTATAACAAACATTCTTGAAACCGGAACCTTGTCCCACTTTCACTTCTTTCATGTCTGCCTTGTCCATACGGCAGTCACACTTCTAGTGACCCCGTTTGCCACAATTTTGGCAGACAACTTGGGATATGTCCTTTTAAGAAGCTCTGGTTGTGTATAACGGATTGAGCACTAAAGTTATCATCACAATGAGTCTTTCTAAGCTCATGCTCTACTATTCGCTCAACCCCGGGCTCATGCTTGAGAGATTTCTCTATCAAATAGAATAACTTCTCAGCTCCCAAGACTATCCTGAAGTTCTATTCCCAATCTGAAAATTAAAGCAGTTAAAGACATTTTCCCAAGGATTATGTCCTTTGACGCTAATCTTTCAGTCATCTTGATTGCTATAGTCCAACTATCCAATCAACGATTTCGGGTACAATTGAATATAATGATTATTATAGTCTAACTATATAATCAACTATAATTGATTGGTTACATTCAAATGTATTGATTACTATAATCCAATTATATAACCAACTACAAATGAAGTAGTTTGAATACAGTCCAACTGTTAAATTAAAACAACAATTCAATATTAGTCCAACTAATATATTTAAAATTAATGACGAAAAATAAAATGAGCGCGTATTGGCAAGTATCTAAACGAAATTGCAAATTTAATACTTGCCTCTCACTATTTTTCGGCGAGCCTCTAACCCTCTGTGGAGTACTCGAGAAACCTAGTTTCCTAGTGGGCTATGATCCCGTTAAATAACACACAACCTTGACTTTGGCCAACAAATTGTATGATATTTAACTAGGTAAATCTCTAAGATCAATTGGATCTCATCCAATTCCTAGATCCAGTAGGTGGATCTCCAAGTCCGAAACATATATATATAATATATATGCCAATATATCCAATATATTTTCCTAACATTTTCCTCTGAATCAACTAAGCCTTGGCTTTGGCACAACAAGCTTAATGATTCCAGTTAAGCATTACCCATTGACTTTGGAAAGCTTCGTAATCGATGTCGATGGACAAGAAGTGATCTTGACTTTGGCCAACAAATCACAACTTGGACAAGACATACGTTATGGAACAAAGCCTTCATGATTCAAACACATCCGCGATGGAAAAAGGTCTTGACTTTGGCCAACAAACCAGTGCCAATCTTGGATCTTGAGAATGAATCACTCAATAGAAGGAAAAACGCTTAATATTTGTTGAGGGTTTTTCACGTAAATTGGCAACCAATTTATTATCTTTAATTAGGTCTCATCATACACCTTTAAGCATGCATTCTAAAAGCATAATAAGGCGCGATAAAATTAATAATGATATACGGATGGATATATAATACAATTTGTTCCTAGAACAAATCTCTCAATTTCCTCTCTCCCGCTAGCACTATTCTTACTTCTACCCAATTACATAATACTTCTAAATAAACCTCATTTACATTGAGGGGAATTGGTGAGAAGAAAAATACAATGAGAAAAGTGGTAATAGGCTGGACACGCAGGTCCAATTTAATAAATTCTAAATTTATTACAACAATTTCCAAAATTGCCTTCACCCTTCTAATATCCATCCGATATACATTATTCATACATACATCCAAGTATTCACACAAAACATGTTATCAATCAATCTAATCCAATTAATTAATATTTGATTAATGACCATCCAATGTTCATACAACGATTTGATTTGCTCGAGTCAAACTCGTTTAAGAATAAATACTCAAAGTAAGTATTCTTGAATTATATTGAACTACAATTTTAAATCCAATTTAAATTGTATCCAATACTAATTCATATTTAATTCTAAATTAAATAATTACACTTATTTATGTGTCTTATAGACTTGGATTCCAAATCCAATCTTAATGGGTCTCAAAGGCCCAATTAGTATCCAATAATATTCAATTAAAGTCTAATGGGCTTTTAATTAATTCTTTAGGCGTGGGCTTTGGCCATTATGGATCAAACCCAAAAGCCTTGGCCCATTTAGGAATCACTCTATGCCATAGAATCAATTTTGGCCCATTAGGCACAATTAAATTTTTAAAGGTCCAATTGTCATATTTTGGATTTTATGGAAATGGTTTAGGCCCAAATATAATCCAAGACTAAAATTTGGCCCAACCAAACCCAATAGCCCAAATACAACAAATTAAATTAATACATTATTCCAAATTATATATTAATTCAATTAAAGTGCAATTAACACAATTAATTAATTAATCTAGTATTTCCAAAACACTAATTAATCTAATTAATCATGCTTAACATTTTAATTTATGTCCAACACAAATTAAAGCACAATCAATCCATTCCAACATGCTTCATACTCACGGCAATACATGAAATTAACATCCAATTTTGATTTCAATCTAATTAAATCAACAATTAATATTCAATTTCATGTGAATCAACATATCCAATTGTTTAATTCAAAAATTAACCATGAGCTCTCCTAGGGTAGTAATCGGCCAAGCATGGATTTTGGGGATTTTTGATCTAATCGATTTATCACAAAATCAATGATGTACAAATCCAATTAAATATCATACAAGCTCAACCAAACCATCAATTTAGGAAAAATCAAGCTCTAAGCATAAAATCCCAAATTAAAGTTTATAAACCCTAGAATTCAAATCATGCTTAGATCTCGCTCTAATACCATTGTTAGTGTCCTAGACATGCCACGGGATCTCTAAGCGTGATTCGTGTGTGAATAATAATAAAAAATAAGTTGCGGAGGACTTACATTGATCGGTTGAGTTCAAAACTTCCATGGATGTTGAAGCTTCCAAGCTCTTGGGTGAATATCTTTATCACCATCATTTGACTCCCTTATGTGCTAGCAAGAACAAATGGAACAAATTTGATCTCCCAATGAGAAGCAAATTTACCCGAGAGAGAGAGAAGCAATCGGCCAAGCTGATCAAATCAGAGGCCATTCGGCCTTGCAAGATAATGGAGGCCATTCGTCCTTTGCTCTTTGCAGGCCATTCGGCCTCGACTGCTATGTTGCTTTCGGCCAGAATTAAAAGCAGTGGCCTTTCATTCGGCCTCTACAAAAGCTTGAGAGAGAGCAACACGTTTTTGGCTTACAGTTCATCTTTCCAAAAAATGAAATCAGTAGCCATAAAATCAAAAAAAGAAAAAAAAACAAGCAACTTGCTTTTTCTTTTCGACATATTTAAAAGGAAGTCAGAGAAGCCATTTTCAAACCTTTTTAAATCAAAGGTTTTTGGCCTTCTCGGCCAAAGAAAGAAAATGAAGTTGATGGCCTTTCGGCCAAAGGTGGAGAAAGATAAAAGAATTTCAAAATTCATTTATTAATTGTGTTATGTATTTGGTAGGTGTGGATATATCAAATCAAATTTATTACATTGACAACCACTCACATCAATTATTGACAATTGATGTAAGTCATGGGTCTCACTCATTTAATTCAAAATTTGGTTGGCTTACACAACACACTTTGGGCTCGATTCGTTTAATCCGATTAAACGAATTTTCCGTCGCGGCACAATTAAATCCAATTCAATTAAATAATAATACATAGTAAAATTATTACGAAAATCGCTCGCGAATTAATTCCAAATTAATTCGTTCGCTAAAATTAAAATCCAATTTAATTTCCCATTGAAATCCGATTTCAATTAATATATCTAATATATTATTTAGCCCAATTAAATAATTAAATAGTAAAATCTAATTTAACTATTAAATTTATTTTACCGATTAATTCCAAATTAACCGCGTTCTCTCTCTCGACGAATTTAATCCCAGATAAATTCTCGACGCAATTAATCCCAGATTAATTCTTCCTCTGATAATTAATCCAAATTAATTATTGCCGTAATTAATCTCAGATTAATTTTCTCTCTTTATTAATCCCATATTAATATGATCTCTCTAAATTAATCACAGATTAATATTGTTCGAGTTAAACATCATTGGTGAATCTTTGGGATGCGACCCAAGAGATCCCTGAATATGTTGGCAGTAAATACGGTCATCGGACTATCCGAACACGTGCGTACCCGGTACCACGTTTCTACCGATTTACAAGACATTGTTGGCTTCTAGCAAAGCACCATGCCTACCCAATTCTACAGAAATATTCTTCTACGGAATACAAGATCTTTGTCTGGAGTAGTATACGTAGTATTGCGTATTACGATCCAGTATCGGATGTCACATGCAAGGCCTGGGGCTGGAGTTGTGTCTGCCCCGTACGAAGCATATATCGGATCACTAGCAACTAGTCTCTTTATGATCGAAAAGTCATGACCTAGTCATACTTCCCCGATGGCTATAGTACTTAGAGTACCAGTTCTGTATCCCTGCGTGATCATCATCTCCATATGACTGAAGTGATACTTCCATCTTGACATCACACCCAATACACTACGATTCTCAGTATACCCAGAAGAGGCGTACACAGAACCTGTTAAAGCCCTGGACGACCAAAACCAAAGTATATTGATTGCCGCAAGTATTAGCGATGCAAGTCTCAGGTGAAGACCAAATACACCTACCCTGATTCGGATTCCCATAGACACATAGTCATACTACCAATGGGATTCTGAGGGGTCTATCGAGAGCGAAACTGTTTCCGTACCATCGGTAAACAGAACCTCCTATTACACTTGCATGAGTATCCAATACCCAAATATATGAGAACTATGCTTTTACTCTTCCATAACACGCACAAGTGTAATACTAGCCTATTCCGCATTATCGATGTCCAGTCTCGATAATACTACGACTATGGATATTTAATGATTAAACCTTAGTGGATTAATATTGTTTCATATATAATTAATCCGGAACTAATCATAAGGACTTTTATCATTTATATATACAGGTAATCCAATTACAAATGATAAAAGAGCAATTTCCTTTGTCACATAGTTAATTTGTACAACAACACCATGTTATGTACAAATAGTGATGTTATGGGTCATAATTGTCCAACAGTAGTGCCCCACATACTAGTATCTCAGACATACTAAGTATACAAGACCCCAACACTCTACCCACTGCAATCACAGACTCCCTAGACCATGCTTTGATACCGTCTTTGTAACATCCCCGAATCTGGGAGATGTTACCGGCAGAGGATAGCAGTACTAACCCCATTAGCCTCTGACTTCCTGAATTTGTTCTGAACCATCTAAATGCAAGGTCATGCACAGTGACCATTGCCTAACTCAATAATATAAAATGCTTTTATTTCTCAAAACTGTATGCTCATTATACTTCTTTTTATAAGACATAAACAAACACTTATAACGACTTATACAACACTAGTGTATACATGCAACTTTACTTTGACTCTGACTGGACTCTTATGTTCTCTGACTCTGAACTAGTGGACTCCAACCCTAGTGACTGCATCAGTATCTGTCCTCCCGAGCTAGTCCTCCAAGAAAACCTGCAACCAAAGAAAACTGGGAGTGGGGGAGTTAGATCGCTATTCGATCTAAGTGAGTGGACATGAAAACTGAAAAACTTAAATCAAAACATCAGGTCTTTAAAACTAAAGTTTCAGAAATGTCACTTAATATGAAACCTCTTTTCTAAAAATCTCTGTCTGAAATCCATTTACTAAAGCTGATCTTTCTGAAAATTACTTTTGAAATTCTGGTTTCCAAAAACTATTTTCTAAAATCTGATTTCTGAAAAACTGTGTACTAAAAATTTGAAATCTGAGAGCTGCTCTATATTTGAAAAACCTTGACGTATGAGGGCGTTACGTATCTTCGTCCCCTCATACGCCTAACTGTAGCCAGCAGTGTAAATCCATGACTTTCGGCGTTACGTATCGCCGTCCCCCAAAGCATACCACTACTACCTCTGAAACTGGTGGTCTTAGGGCGTTACGTATCGCTATCCCCCAAGCCACAAACTAAAACTGGGGGTACGGATCTGTGTCACCACCCAAGCTCTAAACTAAAGTCCAGGTACACGAACCTATACCGCCATCCTGGCTCTGAAACTAGGATCTAGAGGCGTTACGTATCGTCATCCCCCTAGTCATCTACATGTACACATGTCTTATGTCTGTTAATTCCATCTTTGTCAAGTTACATACTGGGGTGAGTTTTTACCTCATGCCTCGAAAATATGGGTGTGCATCGGTCGGTTCGGTCGGTTATACTTGATTTTTTAACCGAACCGAAATTTTTTGGTTAAGTAAAAATGTAACTGATTTAACCATATTATGACACATAACCATTAACCAATTTAACCATTATATTTCGGTCGATTTTGGTTAATTCGGTTATTAACCAGTCCAACAAATATAAATTCATCAACTCAATATTCAACAAAACAATTTAGCACAAATATAAATTAATATTCATCAAATTTAATTTTTAACCCAATATTATAAATTTTGGGTTTCTTAATAGCCAATAATTTAATAATTTTCGGTTTTAAAAATTTATCTAATAATCAATCTATGAAATTTTATTATTTACTTATTTAGGGTTTTGAAGCATATATATATTTCGGTTGATCGGTCGGTTCGGTTATACGAATCTCATAACTATTACCGAATCGAATAACCGAAAAAGTTAAAAAATTTAACCGCAAAAAAACCGATTTAATCACAATAACCGAACCGTTATAAAAAAATTAGGTCGGAACGGTTCGGTTAATCAGTTAAAACCGATTAATGCACACCTCTACCCGTAAAGACATAAAGCTCGGGTTTGAAAAACATCTTTTTTCTAGATCACTATCATCAAAAAAATGACTGTAAATAAATAAAGGCTAACACCCTTATGTGTTGGAAAAGTAAGTATTGATTTATAAAGAACAAGTAAATCAATAAATAAAATCAATTTAAAGAAAGAGGTGTCCATTCGCTGTTTTGGAATATGGCCGGTATTACACGCTCGCTGAAGGAATTCTGGTTCCTGCGATAATTTAAAACTGACAATCTTGGTTAGAATTGGGATGGAAAACATATTCCGCAATAAACTAAATTTATCCACTCAAATACCTATATTATTTCAGACGTATTATCTTATATCATAAGGTACTATGTAATTACGGACTGATACGAGACCCATAGGGTGGCCTCTAACATGCTGGGGTGGAGCTGGAAAGGTTAAAAATCAATTTGGCCCAATTTCTGTCTTCGCGTCGCAACGCAAGGGTCTTGCGCGTTGTGACGCGCGTTACTCCAGAAGTAGATCTCATGAACTCCATCACGCGTCGCGACGCGAGCTTCTTCATGCGTCGCGACGCAGACCAGAATTCCAGGTTTCTCCTTTTTCTTTCTCAAGCCAAACACACCCAAATGCACCCTTACTTCTTCCATAACAACTCCAATACATTATCCAATATATTTCATCAACTCCACACATACTAAACTACCATTTTATCATCATCAATCACTCAATCAATTCATTATACACACTACCCAAATTTACCCAAAACCTCACAAATTAGGATTTATCAACTTTTCCATTCCTTTAATTGTCAAAAATCATACTATAATGAACACAACCAAGTTCCCAACACAATACACACATCAATTCTTCAATACTTAAAAAATTATAATTTGGGTCATGTATTCTTACCTCTTTTTTCTTGGTTTTCTTCATCCTCTAAACCTTCCATTGATGCTCAATCTCTCCTCCTTGGGTTCTTCTTCTCTTTTCTTTTTCTTCTTTTCTTCTTCCTCTTATTTTATTCTCTTTCTTTTCTTCTCCTTCTTCTCTTTCCCTTTCTTTCTCTCTCGGCTTCTTCATTTCTGTTTTCTGTTTTTGCTTCCCAATTTTTGGTATTGGTGAATAGTAGCCCCCTTATATAGTAGAACTTAATTGATATAAAGAACAATGTAGAAGTGTGTAGAAAAGTGGAGAAATTTTGAGATTTTATCACTTGGGTCCGAAATTATTATTCATCCGAATTTTTGACTTGCGTTTTTAACCTGCTTCTGGTCCGAATTTGAGAAACTATTCAACGCGGAAATTATAGGTCTCAGTCTCATATTTCCGAAGATATAAAATTCATAAAAATAGGAGTTCGTATGAAAAAGTTACGTCATAAATACCACAGGCTATTCAAAAGGAATGATGTACAGTTTCGTCCTGGGACTTCGAAGAATTTACCGACTATCCCCAAAGTCATACCAAGCGTATATTTGAGTCTCAAAATAATTTATCTTATGTGCATTCGTCCCGTACGTAACAGTACCACTGCATGCAGTAGTAAAGACTGTTGGTCGTTACAGAGTCTTCCGAGACTCATGGTTCATTGAGAAACCATTAGTATTCAACATTCCAATATACGACACGTACCAGTCTCAACGGGTTTACTTATTGACTAAGTAATTGTAAACCTTGACCAGGAACATTTAAAAAATGATATTGTTATGATACTGCTCAATATCAGTTGGGACGTTTTTGCAACTGTATTATAATCAATCACTCTATGGTCATTTACGTCCTTACCATATAATAAAAGAATTTATATTATAAAAACTGTTTATTTTATTCATTAATAAAATATATACAAAAATATTTACATGGAAATAAATAAGAAATTGGCGCTCAGAACACCAACCCTAACATGTAATACATGACATGAACTGAAATATAAGCAAGGACAAACATTTAAACTGAATGCATGATACTACGCCAAAAAATGGACATTACAGACACTTTATTAGTGATACCTTTCAAAAAGTATCAGTAATGTGAGACAAAAGCATCATTTTCCTTTTTTTTTAAAAAAACAATATCAGAAATTATTGACACTAAGGGTCTGTTTGGTTCAACGGATGGGAGGGGAGTGGATGGATTTTAATGGAGGGAAGGGGAGGTGAGGGGAGGGGAGGGGAGAGAATGAATTTTAATTAAATATGTGTTTGGTTCAAATGAGGGGAGGGGAGAGTTTTTAATTAGATATATGTTTGGTTCAAGAAAGGTGGGAAGAGATTTTAAAACTAATTTACTATTTTATCCTTATAATCTTTTATAAATAAAATTAAAACAATATAGGCTTATATTATCTTTAAATTAAATAAAGAATAAAATTAAAATTAAAATTAAAAACTCTACATAATACGTGTTATTAAAAATAAAATTAAAACAAATATAAGAGAAGAGAATAAGAAGAATTGAATGGTGAAACAACTATAAGAGGGATTTGTAATTATGACAATTTTGGATTTTAATGTATAAATATGGATAATTTAGTCAATGTATTTAAAATTTTAATTGCTCACTTTCTCTCCCCTCCAAAACCCCCCACTTTTGGAGGGGAGCTAAAATTGGCTTATGAGAGATTTTGCTCTCCTCCCCTCCCCTCCAAAAAATTGAACCAAACAAACATAATTTAAAATAATATCTCCCCTCCCATCCCCTCCCCTCCCAAACCCCCCAGCCAAACACACTCTAAGATATCAGTATAATTGACATTAAAGTATCAGTATATTTAACATAAGAACTAAAAAAAATAGAAATACTTCCATTTAGATTCAAACTCATATATATGAGGATTATGCATTTAAACTCCAACCACGTACCAATAGGCAATAAATTTTGAGTGTAATTACTAAAATAATCATGATATTAATATTTAATTATAAAAATATCGCTATCATAATGTAACCTAAAATTTCACTTTCCCACACTATTTCTCTCTCTATCCAATTTCACTACCTAAAATTTCAACCGCTGCCATTATGAACCTAAAGCCATTCGCGGACTCGCGCGAGGTTCACCACACCCTCTCCTTCGTACGGACGCCGCCTACTCACTGAACTTCGTACTAACAAAGCGAAGAGAACGAATATTTCTTGTTTCACAGCTTTAATTTCAATTTCTTTTCTTTCCAAAAATACCCAAATCCCTAATTTCATTTACTAAACCCAAAACCCTAATTTTTCTCTTTTCTTTCCCAAAATCTCTAGTTCCGTACAAATCCTTAAACCCTTGAGAAATCCTTTTTTTTTTTATTTCCTTTTTCACTCACCAAGTTAGCTTCTTTTCGCTTTTAAAAACAATCGATTTGCGAAATAAAGCAAACCCAACAACCAATAACACAGATTTGATTTCTAGGGTTTTGGATTTTTCCACGAAGTATACAACTACCCAGGAAAAATTTTTAATTTTTAGAGTACTTTGAGTCTTGGACATTGTTTGGTGATATCTTGGAGTGTTTCGTTACGCGAATAGCGGAGGGTTTGGCTTGTTCTGCCTGTGCCACTAGGTGGAACTTCTATTTCATTCCCCAAAACCGCGGTTATCGGGTAAAATTGATTTTTAAAATTTTGATTTGTCTTGATGAATAATTTGATATCGGATATCAATTATAAATTTGTAATTTTATCCTAATCACTCATGACATTATCATAATTTCATCAAATTATGATTTTATCTCTAATATAATTTTACGGAAAATTCCCAAAACATTTTCGGAACAATTCCGAAAATTTGAAGTATTTTTCCTACTCATTCTAGTACATCTAATTTCATCCCCCAATAACTCAATTTCACAAATCTTAGAATGCCAAAGAAAGAACGTCTTCTCCTGCCTTCTTGAAAGTGACATATATAGACTTGTGGTACTTTTTTATAATAACTTTCTCTTAATATGTCAATCAAAATTAAGAGTCTCAGATGTTCGATTCAATTCCAGTTGGGCATGAGCCAAATCTCAGCTTTGTAAGACTAGGCATAGCACCTTTGTCAATTGTGGGTACCCTATAAAAAATTGACCTTCCCGGAATCAACAAGTCAAAACTGAGGAGTCCGACGACACGTGTATCAAGAAAGAACAAGGACAAATGGATTTGGGGTCCATACGAATACCTATAAATAGAAGGCGCATTTTTCTACTGATGAACGTCTTTTGGCCATTTTATTAGATTTTCTCTACAACTCTCTCCCTGATCGATCTAGTGGTCTTAAGATAAACACCACTTCATTAGAGTGCATTTGCCGGTATAAACCAATTGCCTAAAGAAGGAAAAAAAAACGACTGACACTCCCTACTTAAATCATAAATTCAAGCATAGGAGCTCTCACACACCAACACTTAAATTTAAAAAATAATTGGTAAAATATTTTATAAATGCTCAATTAAAAACTAATGAGTTAGTTAATATTTTACCTATCATGAAAAGAGTTTAAATATACAAAATCTCATATTTCAAGCAAAAATTATTAAATTCGGTTTATTTTCTGCATCAATACAAGAAAGATCTTTTGATGCTATTGTTGCGAACATGCTAGAAAATGTTGAAAACTTTACTACTGATACAATCGATGAGCTCTTGAGCTTGAAAAGAAATTGATTATAATTAACTGGATAATATATCAACAGCAGTTTTTAAGATGTGGCAAAAATAAGTACAGTTAATAGGAAAATTACAGTCACGTATGTCACCTTTCATGTAATATAGCCCCCACCACCACCCACAGCACATAGAAAAACATCTAGTACTTGTAACCCTTGACGTATAAACTCTCCGAAGCCAACCCACCGGAACTGCTGCTGGTATATTTTCCGAGGGTGGCCTCAGAATTGGCCTTGCACCTCACCATGAATGCCTCTTGAGCTTTGGCAACATTCTCCTTCTTTCCTGTCCATATCTTGAGTGTGCTTTGCTGCAATGCTCGCCCGAATGAGAATGACAATGTCCATGGCTTCAACACCGCTAGCTTGTTCATTGCATTCAGATTCACCGTTGCCTCTTCCTCGCTCTGCCCGCCAGACAGAAACACGATCCCTGGCACTGCTGGGGGAACAGTTCGGCGAAGTGCAGTCACTGTGTGCTCTGCAATCACCTCTGCTGCTACCTGTGAGACAAAAAGAAAAAAATTATTGTTATGCCTCAAAGAAAATTGAAACTAATTATAAAACATAAGCTAGTTACCTTCGGGCTGTTAGAGCCTGGGGTGACCATGTTAGGTTTCAGGAGAGTGCCTTCTAAAAGGACATGGTGATCATTCAGAGCCTTGTAAACAGCAGCAAGCACAGTTTCGGTAACTGCAGCACATTTCTTGATATCATGGCTTCCATCAGTCAACACTTCAGGCTCAACAATCGGAACCAAGCCGTTTTCCTGACAAATGATAGCATAACGAGCCAAGCCCTGTGCATTCTGCTGGACTGACAATTCTGATGGCTCGTTGGGACCAATCTTCAAGACAGCACGCCACTTGGCGAACCGGGCACCAGCCTTGTAGTACTGCTGGCACCGGGCTCCCAGAGAGTCGAAGCCTTGAGTTGTGGTTTCCCCATTTGTTCCAGCTAAGTCAACAGTTCCCTTGTCAACTTTGATACCTGGAATTACATTGTTTTCCTGAAGGACTTCAACAAAAGGCTTGCCATCAGTGGTTTTCTGGTAAAGAGTTTCTTCAAACAGGATGACACCTGAGAGAAAAGAAAGGGCATTGGGAGAGGTGAAGAGGAGTTCACGCAGAGCTTGACGATTGGACTCAATGTTTTCGACGTTGATGCTTGCAAGACGCTTGCCAATGGTGCCTGTGCTCTCATCTGCAGCCAAAATCCCCTTGCCTGGAGTGGCAATGTACTTGGCATTCTTGATAAGTTCATCTGAACAATACAAAGAGTTGGCTCAAGGAACTTTCTTTATAATTTTTGTAGATAACAAGCTAAACCAACTAGAAATATATAACATACATCAGTCGTATAACCACCATCCAATGATAAGTAACTGTTATAATCTTTTGAAGTGGTACAGTATATTTAAGGTTATAATTACGAATACATGGGATTTAGTTGCGATAGCTGATGCTTAAAAAAAGATTGAATTAAGAATAGAAACATATTATTAGGAAGACAAAATGGGGACAAAAACACAGCCTAAACCATCCCGTTTGGTCTCCGTATCAGTCCTCTTAAAATATATTATACCAACTTAAATAAAATATTAACATTGGAAAAGAAAATGAAAACAAAACACATGCAATGGATTAAGGTTTTGGCATGACAGAATCAGAAAGAGAGGAGCAGTACCTGCATATTTTCCAACAAAGGCAGACATTGTTTAAGATATATAGGACGAAAATGCAAAAACAAACTTACACAAGCACCACTCTATATAGATCAAGCAAGCATGGAATATACCAACAAAATCCAAAACCATGCCACGTGTCCAAAGATTAGCCCATCGAAGGTTATCATCCTTGGATAAAGCAATGAGTGATCACTCTCCTTGCCAAGTGGCACTCATCTATAGGATACATATTTTCATTATCCCTACTAATAAACCTGAAAATTAATGTGGAAAAGCTCAGTCCTCACGTCCTGCTCTTCTACAGAACATACCAAAAAGCTATTCCTGGATGTTACTGGGTTTCATTATCTTTGCCACTACATCATAACCATCCATTTTCTTTCACATAGGAGCAGTAACATATTAATTCCAGTGTCATAATTCAACAATATGATAACAATTTGAAAAACAATATGAAAATAAGAATTCCAATCCAGAAATAGCAAAAATAATGTGGAAAATCTCATTCCTCACGTCCGGCTCTTCTACAGAACATACCAAAAAGCTATTCCTGGGTTTCATTATCTTTGCCACTACATCATAACCATCCATTTTCTTTCACATAGGAGCAGTAACTTATTAATTCCAGTGTCATAATTCAACAAAATGATAAAAATTTGGAAAACAATATGAAAATAAGAATTCGAATCCAGAAATAGCAAAAAAAAGAAAAAAGAAAAAGAAGAAATGGGGCATGGAAAGCATATATGAAGGGGAGGCTGCAACTCTCAGCAATGCAAATGAAAAACGTTATTTATTTCCTATGTAGGGGTTTACTAGTACAGTTACAGTGGACCAAAATGTAATGAATTGGTATTTGAACCATTTCAGATTATTGTCTTAAAACTTGAATATATGTAATCAAATTTCCTCCCAGTGTAACTTTGAAAAGTTTTGCAAAATGAAAAAACGGATATCCAAAAATGAAACTCTGTGTTTGATTGTATAAAAATTTTAGAAAAACTGAAACGGCAAGCCCCACGCATTGAAGTTAAGTCAAGCCAATTCCTCCAAACTTAGTGCGGGATGATGATCTTCAAAATGCTTGGTAGAATCATCTGCTGTTGTTGAACTATTGTGGATGGATCACCACTTGTTGATCATCGTCATCTGTACCAAAATATCGGTCTCCAAACTCACCCATGCCTGGTATGACACGGAAATCTTCATTCAAGCCGATATCAATCTCAGATGTCACAATCTTTATTCTTGGGAAGCTTTTGCACACCACATGCACACCTTGAGGTGCCTGGTGAGAATGAGAGAGTGTGCGGATGAGAATATATCCATGAAAATTCATTGGAAATATCCAGTAAGAGATTGATTAAAAAATAATCAAAACAGACTAAGAAATTAAAATTACTTACAGATATGAGATTCAGAAATATGATGTTGGACTCTGGTACGCCCTCTCTTATAAGTAAAGAAATAGCTTGAACAGCCGAGTTGCCTAATGGAAGGGAATGAAAGCTATATTAAGTTAATCCCATCCACTTACCGACTAAATATTCTATTAGCTTTAGAGACTAACAAGTTGCATATGCCTAAAAACAAGTTAATATTTTTATTTTTTAAGGCCGCAAGACATAAGTCAAATGACTTGTTAGAGGGAGCATGGGCATTTTGGAAGGGTACAAGATATACAAGTTCAAAGACTGCATAAATACTAAAAACTAATACTTTTGCAAAAGCTGTCGATTATGTGAATCAAATCGGAACTAATTAAGGCAATGCACAAGGTGGAAACATAAAGAGCAAATGAAAAAAGTCGAACCTGTGCCTAGAATAGGATCCAATAGTAACACATGCCTTTCTGAGATGTCTTGTGGCAATTTTTCATAGATTAACTGCCAAATCATTGACCCATCAAAAGAAAATTCACAACTTTAACACACAAGGAAAAGGACATTGTAGAGATAGGAGGAACTTTGCAAACCTGCTGACCGTTGTCACCTTCTCTATGAATTAGAATCTTCCCTATCTTAATACCCTTACAACAAGCTCGCAAAGCATTCTCCATACTCTCACCACTTGCATCAATTTAAAGATAGTATTTAAGTAGTTGTTAGGCATCATCATATCGAAGAGAGAACATGAGCAAAGAAAAGGAAAGAATTAGACGCTTATAGCACAAACAATAGGTTAATGACTCAGTTTGTACAGTTACATTCATGGTAAAAGAAACCATATGCCAATTATCATAATTCACTTAACAAAATAGTATGGAAAAGTTAAATCTTGCTTTAAATCTTGTATTAAGGCCGCCAAAGGTATATCATTTCCCTGAGACTTCTTGCGCTATCAATGACAACACCACAAGCACTACCAAGCCAATAACAATATCACCACTCCACTGCCATCAATGCCACCATCTGAAATTGTCATGCTCAGGACACCATCCTCAACAACACAATCATTGCCTATTGAAGCTAGAGATGTTTAAATGATCACATCCACAGATCTTTTGATGGTGCTCTCTTGACTCTTTAGTCTCTTTGTGATTGGAGTATGTTCAGTGTTGAGCAATAACATAACATGGTATATGATTAATAAGAAAGGGTAAGTACATATTTCAGTTCCTCATCTTTCCAACTTGGTGCAATATATGGACCCTGGCAAGCTTCCACTAGATAACATCACAAAAATCAATCTGTTATAGTGTTGTTAACAATTGACGTCAGTAATCAGGTGAATATTAAAAAATGGAAAAATAGAAAAATAATAATAATAATAATAAATGCACGTCCCCCATGCAGTAGAAGACAAATTATAGGACTACTTTGTGGACCAATGAAGTTATCCTTATTTATCATATAAAATTGAGACGCATATCTAACATTTCAAATCAAGCGATAAGAAGTATTAATAAAGTATGTCAAGATTACTTTGTGGACCAATGAAGTTATCCTTATTTATCATATAAAATTGAGACGCATATCTAACATTTCAAATCAAGCGATAAGAAATATTAATAAAGTATGTCAAGATTTGAGACAAGATATCTACCTCCTAATAACAGAGACACCACATAACCTCTTACAGAAATCTACACCAGTATATACAGCTCCTGCTTTCACAGCAAGAAGTTGTAAAAGAAAACACATTAGCAGTTGAAGTTATAACACAATATAAATAAAAAACAACCAAGCATTAGTATATAGGGAAAATAATGGAGAAGTTGGTGACAACAATGACAAACCAGAAAGTAACACAATAATATTATGATCCCATCTTGGATCTTAAGCATTACCATTTTCAAAATCCTAAAGAGTAAAAACAAGGGGAGTTGAGTCATATGAAGGAAATATGGAACTAAAATCTGTTAATATCTAGTAGGAAGCAAGAAACATTTTTATTTTGCAGAAAACCATAACAACCACGCGAGTTAGTACTTAGTATATAAATCAAGGTCAAGATATCACATGCATTAAACAAGTAACATTGCAAAAACAAACCAAAACCAAAATTTGGATACTCAGTGTTAGAGATTAAGGTGATGAATGCAACATCAAGTAACATTTGCTCACCAGTTGGAGTAATCACTTGCTTCTCAGTAAACGGTAGATGTCCCAGACCATGTTCAACAACCTGAAAAACATGCAACAGAGCTGATGAATTGACAATTGAAAGTAAAGGATTTCTTGCATCCATTATGACCCAAGAAACAATGATATAAATCAACTAAAAAAAAGTAACATGTACCCACCAGACGAATCAATCGGTCAGCATAAAAAACGAAGTCATGTTTTGTTGTTTGAGAATCACGTATAAGGGTATGCATTCCCCGTATCTGCACAAGAGCAGTAGCAATCATTAAAATCTCAATATGCAATTTATTTCCATATTGAAGAAAACCACACTCCCCAAATAAAAGTACTTGAAAAAACATTGATATAAGCAAGAATAACAACTAAAAGTATAAAAACGCCAAACTTGGATCGCTAGAAAACAAATATTACTAATAGTCAGTCGGTCAGTGAGTAGGAAATGATACCTGAAAAGTTGAATGGATGACATACAGATTAGGGTATATTTTACAAAGATCATGCTGGCCAAGTTTTGTGCGAATATGTTGCACAATCAGATCAATGGCAACATGATTATCTCCCCCACGGGGAATAATGATATCTGCATACTTCTTTGTTGGAAGTATAAAGTCATCAAAAGCAGGCTTCACAAATTTTGAATACTGCATCCAAATAAATATACATCAACATCCATTCCAGGAAATATCTACATATTGCTAAAAAAATATCAACATCAATGCCATCTTTCTTTGATATTAACAAATTGAAATGTTTCAACCTGATCAAGTACTGTAGCAATATCTCTACCCTTCTCAACAATGTCACGCCTTATTCTCCTTGCCAGACGTACATCAGCATCTGCACTGAAAATTTTACAATGTGAAGTGACAGCTCAACTTAGTAACACAATGAAGCAACATGTAGATCCATCTACGCCTATGTCAATCTCTTAACGGAAAAGTTAGCAAAGAAGAATTCCTCCAACCAAACAATCCACCAGCTATTAGGAAGATATAGACTCTGCCAGTGCTCCGAATCTTACTTCTTATACGTCAGCCTAATCAAGCACTTTGAAGGATAGACCTTATATATGACTAGCTCTTTAACATTAAATGTGGATACAGAAAATAGTCCTGCTAGTAACTTTGATATCTAGGATCAACATGTAGTTATTGAAATATAAAAGTAAACAACCTGTATCAACAAATATCTTCATGTTCATCAACTCTCGGACACGGGAATCATGGAAAACAAGTATGCCTTCCAATATTATAACATCTGAAGGGTTAACCTGCAGAGACAGTCAGAATTATCTTTAATACTGAGATCTGTAGCAGTTACTTCCAGAAATTATCAGTAACCACATATTAAACTCGCGTCTTTTGGAGCAGAAGTATGTACCCTTCTTGCCGGAAAGACATTATTTTTGTAACTCTTAAAGTCATAGTTTGGAATATCTACTGCTTGTCCATGCCTCAGTTTTTCCATTGAAGATAATAGCTTCTCGGTGTCAAATGCATCTGACAGTAAGAGCACAATCTTGTGTTAAAATGTGCCAGCATAAACTTTAGGATAGAAAACAGCATGTACAGTGTTAGAATTAGGAATATACTAATTATTATTATTTAGTGTTGATTACTAGAATCATGGGATTAAGTATGTAATTATATATTGTTGAAAAACTGAATGTTCTTTATTTGAATGAATAAAACTACATAAGAAATATGGCCTTATATAGGCATAAGACTAAGATAAATATGGAATTTAAATCTAGTCATAATATCATTGATTGTGCAATCATCTCTAGGGGATTACACAATCATACTTAGAGATTCTAACATAATCTCCTACAATCACTCTTACAATTATTTTCCACATAATATTTACTTTCCTTATTTAGTGTGTCAGGAGGTAGATCCTAGGGCTCTCTTATTCTTTTTTCCCTACAACAGTTAGCCGCCACAGCCACTACCACTGTTCCGGCGAGTGAGACGACGTCTCTGGCATCATCCGACCCAAAGTCAGACGGTAGTCTCTATTACGTGGTCAATTTCCTCATTCGGCATGTCTCTGTCCAAAATTTCCCCAAAAACAACTGAAAACCTAGATCTCACCACCATCGATTTCCGCCACTTTTTCAGAAATCCGATGCCACCATCACCCTCAAATGGCACCGATCTACGCTTCCCGAGAACCACACCACCGAATTCAGCTTCACGCGCCCTCACACACCACCAACTCCACCGCGCGTGCTTCCCATGCGCCGTTGTCTCCTCTGTGAGTACATCCCACGCTCCACCGTCTACTTCAGTATCCTGTTCCAGTGTTTCCGACCAATTTTCACTTTAGTTTTCAGTAATACTTCCTAGGGCCAACACCTCGAAATGAGAAACTCAACACCACTCTCTGGCCTTACCTAAATCAGGTGCTTCCTTTCCTGTTATTTATGGTTCTCATGTTATTACAACAGAAAATTGATTGGATCTATCAATTATGTTTCTTGATTGACTTCTGTTGAATTGTGGTTTATGAGACAAGAGTGTGAAGATCACTTGACCTCCAATGAGGATGTTGTCATATTTCGGACTTATAAGACTTGCGACAAGCTGTGGAGTAAGGGTAAAATTTTATATACTAATGACATCCAAAGATTTTATAATGTCGTGTCCAATATGTTTCACTTAAATCAACATGATATGAATATGTCTGAGTATATTGGTAGGATCAAATCATTGAGAGAGGAATTCAATTCTATCTTGCCAATTACTACCACTATTGTTAAACAGTAATGACAGCGGGAATAGTTTTTTATTGTATTGACATTGATTGGAATACGGTCTGAGCTCCAGCCCATTCTTATCAACTATTAGCCAGTGTTGTCGTCCCTTCTCTGGAGAATGTTTTTGCTCGTCTCCTGTGGGTCTCATCCACCACTACCATTGACCGTGAGTCCCACTCAGCTGAGACTTCTATCTTAGCATCTAAAGGAAGTTCCAAGGGCAGTCGAGGTACTAATCGGAATCAAAGAGAACGTCCGAAGTGCACTTATTGTCATAAGGTTGGTCATATCGAAGAACATTGCTATCAACTCCATGGAAAACCACCTCATCCTCCTACTGTTAAGGTTGCTCAAGTTGACAATCCTGCCTCCTCTGACCAGCCATCTCAACATATACTTCATTCTGGCGCTGATTATGAAGCTTTCCTTCAGTACCAGGCTCTCAACCATCATCCTCAGCCTTTGTCACTCTCATTGGTGATTATGTTGTTTGCCTCACTATCTTCTTTAAATTGTGAGTCGTGTCAACTTGGGAAACAAACTCGTACTAAGTTTCCCAAGAGTGTTAATAATCGGGCTACGTCCCTATTTGAGTTAGTTCATTTCAATATTTGGGGTCCATGTCGTGTCAACTCTATTCTGCGATTTTGATATTGTGACATTTATATTAGACCATTCTTGAAACACTAGGTTGCTCTTAACGAAACATCGTTCTGAGTTATTTTTTATCTTTAAAACATTTTGCGCTGAGATTAAGACTCAGTTTGGTGTTACTATCCGTATGTTACGAATTGATAATGCTCAGGAATATTTTTATACTCGATTCAAAGCTTTTATGTCATCCTTTGGCATTCTCCATGAGTCCTCATGTGATCATACACCCCAACAAAATAATGTAGCTGAATGTAAAAATAAACATCTCATTGACATAGCTCGTATTTTATTAATCCACAATAATATGCCACATCGTTTCTTAGGGGATGTTGTCACTGCTTGTTATTTAATCAATCGTATGTCTTCCTCTGTTTTACAGAACCGAGTTCCCCACTCCATTTTGTTTCCAACTCAACCCTCCCACCATATGTCGCTTCGCATATTTGGTTGTGTCAACTTTGTCCATAACCGGACTCCGAGCAAAGATAAACTAACTGCTAAGTCTACCAAATGTGTAATCCTGTATTACTCCCGATTTCAAAAAGGGTATCGTTGTTATTCTCCAAACACTAACCATTACATCATTTCCATTGACGTCACTTTCTTCAAGTCTTCTCCCTTCTTCTCTCCTGATAGACCATCCCTCGCACCCTCCCCCATGAGGTCCTTCCCATTCCGTTCTTAAGTCCACCTGAGACCGTGCCGTTACCTCCAGTGTTGTTAGAGGCTATGTGAGGCGCTTCTCGAGACGAGGCGCTTGAGGCAAGAGGCCATGCGCCTCCAGGTAGCTAAGGTGAGGCAACGTCGATGAGGCGCAACGAGGTGAAGTGAGGTGAGGTGAGAGGCAGCGAGGCGTGAGGTGAGGTGAGAGGCAGCGAGGCGTGAGGCGAAGTGAGGCGCGCGCCTCATGGTTTCTAACAATACGGGGCTGAGAATTCGCTTCTTCTTACCAACAGCAATCTCGAGC